>JARGYF010000284.1:0-40197 GCA_029203975.1 Mycena vitilis | reverse complement strand
GCATCAGCACAAACACTCTGTACGCGCATATATTCCAATGCGTATTCGGTTCAAGCAACACAATTTTAACGCCGCCCAGGGGACAACCACCGCCATGCCTTGCAAATGCCCCGTACACTTCAAATTCTCCACCGCATCAGCACAAACACTCTGTATGCGCAATATATTCCAATTTCAACTCAATTCAATCCTACACCACTGTCTCTGCAATTTTTAATGCCGTGCGGGGGAAACCCACCGACATGTCTTGCCAATGGCTCGTACACTTAAAATTCCCCATCGCATCAACACAAACACTCCGTACACGCAATATATTCCAATTCAAACCAACTAATGCGTGTTCGGTTCAAGCAACACAATTCTTAACGCCGCCCAGGGAACAACCACCTCCATGCCTTGCAAATGCCTCGTACACTTCAAATCCTCCACCGCATCAGCACAAACACTCTGTACGCGCAATATATTCCAATTAAACGCAACTAATGCGTGTTCGGTTCAAGCAACACAATTCTTAACGCCGCCCAGGGAACAACCACCGCCATGCCTTGCAAATGCCTCGTACACTTCAAATCCTCCACCGCATCAGCACAAACACTCTGTACGCGCAATATATTCTAATTCAACGCAACTAATGCGTGTTCGGTTCAAGCAACCCAATTTTTAACGCCGCCCGGGGGAAAACCACCGCCATGCCTTGCAAATGCCTCGTACACCTCAAATTCTCCACCGCATCAGCACAAACACTCTGTACGCGCAATATATTCTGATTCAACGCAACTAATGCGTGTTCGGTTCAAGCACCCCAATTTTTAACGCCGCCCGGGGGAAAACCACTGCCATGCCTTGCAAATGCCTCGTACACTTCAAATTTTCCACCGCATCAGCACAAACACTCTGTACGCGCAATATATTCCAATTTCAACTCAATTCAATCCTACGCCACCGTCTTTGAAATTTTCAACGCCGCCCAGGGGACAACCACCGCCATGCCTTGCAAATGCCTCGTACACTTCAAATTCTCCACCGCATCAGCACAAACACTCTGTATGCGCAGTATATTCCAATTTCAACTCAATTCAATCCTACGCCATCGTCTTTGCAATTCTCAACGCCGTCCAGGGGAAAACCACTGCCATGCCTTGCAAATTCTCTGCGGCACCTGCACGGGAGCAGCTTAGAGAAGAGCTATCTTAATCAAGGTATGTCTTCGAGTTGTGAGGCCCCTTTCACTCGCTCACCCCATATCCCTTGTGTTGCAAAGCTGGCGTGCCATATCGCACTTTCAGAGATGCGTCGCTCCTTCATCATTCATGTGGCTTCTACATAATTGCCTGACTTTTTTTCTGGCCAGGCTCGGCTGCCCGAATGCCCACTGTCCCATCATTGTGCATGAACCCCGAGCCTCCCTTCTACAATCAGGTCGTGCGTTACGAGTCCGCGTGTGGGGGAATTAGGGATAAGAGAGCTTTTCGACGTGAGTTCGCCACCAATTGAACGAGTCAATTGCCGCCAGTCCTGTGCCACCGTTTCCCCATTTCTTTTCCGTTGTCAGCCTTCCCTCCTTTTTCCGTCCGCCTTCCCTTCCGTCGCTCGGCTTGTGGAGCAAGCAGATTTTTGGGTCTACGTCGACGATCCCGCATCATCTTCGTGAAATTAAAGCATCCCGTTGTTTTTCATGTCCATACATCCCTCAATCCTACAACGCTACATATGAACCCTCTTGGCCGGACAGCAACACGTACCGCAACTCCTGCAGTTGTTCTTGTGTACGAATCTTCACTGAAACGGCAAGTTACTTGGTGGGTATCAGGGATGCAGAGTCATATGTCGGGCAGCAGATACACGTAGCCTATCAGTAAAACTACACATAGGTCTTTGGCGTCTTTGCCAAGACGCCCAGGAGGAAAGTCTTGGGGAAGACCTCAAAGCGCGATGTCTTGGCCAAGTCGTGGCAAAAGACACGGAAAGACACCCAAAGAGGCTCAAAGACACTTGTCAAGACAAAGAAAAGGGTAGGAAAGATGTTTATTGGTGGTCTCGCTACGTGATTCTACTGTGCTTCACACTAGATTGCGGATACTACATGCCGTTCGGACGCGATCGCGTTGAGGTAGACTCAATCCGCGTGCGGCGGTCGCACGAGGTACCCCGTATGCCTGTGGAGTAGGTGAGAACGAGGTATTGCAAAGAGAACGGTGTATAAACTCACCTAGAGCCGCGCAACGTTCGCCCCTGTTCGCCCATGCTTCGAAACAGTCCTCCGCGCAATGCCCGTTGCCGCCGGTCGTACTTGAATGTTGCGGCTTGGTAGGATTCTACTTGATGAGCTTGGCTTGATGATCAGGCTGGACAGAGTAAGCAGGTGGTTTAAAGCTGCTTGAAGTGAGGCCAGAGTCTTGACGACTTTGAAGAGACCGAGAAGGTCGATGTCGTGTACCAGGTCTTGAGCACGTCATCAGCCAGTGTAGAGTCGTCACGTTCGCGAAGTCTGGGAACAACTTGAGGCACCGGCAGGGGAGACTAGCGCGAGGGGGATGGCGGCGGAAGCGGGGCGAGAGGGACGAGAACAAAGAAGATGGCCGTTGAGAGCAACCAACCAATTGTTGCCATCAATCACGGTTTGACAACCAAATGGTCTCGGCGTTAGCAGAGTTTGAACGACTTGCGCTAGTGTTTCTCTTGAGTTTCTCCCACTCCGCACTCCCCCACACCGTTTACTTGCTTTGCATAATGACTCCAATTCATTGTGATTGGATAACACTACCATGCAGCCGTCCAGCGAGCCGAAAAAAGATAACATTGCGGAGGTATAAAAAACCGTTCCGAAAGACCGCAGCGAAAGACCTAAGATCCGGGGAATGTAGGCCAACTCACGGCTTGCCCAAAACGGGACGCTCGGCTGTCACCGCCATCAACTTCCATCAAACGATCACTATCGCCCAATTCAGCAAGTTGTGGCTCTCGGTGGCACATTGTGGACAATGGGGACGCGTTTTCGACGCGTTAAGCGTGTTTTCTTCCTCCCCCCACCCACTGCAGCCCAAATCCCGCCCTCTAGTGGTCCTCCTCGATGCCTACCTTTGAATTTGTCAATTTTGAACCTCCGGTTCAAACGGTATCTTCTGGGATAATGTTTATAGGCTCTGCCCCTTCGGGTGTACTTACCAATTCAACCCAGGTATGTGTCCTGTAGTCCAGTGAATGATTTGGAGATTCATCACGGCAGAATCAACGAGCTCGAGATGACCGAGCGCGCCATCACACTTCCATCACCCACGGATATAGCTCCAATTGGGGAAGCCTCCCCGCTGTTCGAAACAGTCAGTGACTTCGGAGCAAACCCTGAGCAACAACTACAGTGTTTGAACACATTCCGCTCACTCTAACCTCTATCTGGCATCCAAAATGTCTCGCACAAACCACTGAGGGGGGTTGATTTCTCAACAACCGTTTAATCGTTTATAAACCGTTTATCTGCCGTTTACAGGGGTCTGTAAACTAAACGAAAATATATACGGTTTTAACCGTTTAAAACGTTTAAAAACGGAAATGGTTGGAGCCTTAAACCTCCCTCGCAGCCGCCGCCGACCTCTAGCTCGTATAAGACTCTTAAATTTGCCCCCGTTGAGGCGCAGTATGCCTCTGGAGCGCGCAAACCAGTCCTGCATGCACAAAACGCTATTGACCCAGCAAGTTGTTACGGGTGACGTAATTTGCCGGCCGGCATACCGTAAACGCTATTTACACATGTAACATCATAAATCATACACAAATAACGCGAACGCGTCGCTTCTGACTTCTGACTGCTTCTCACGTCCGTCCCGCGCCTGTCAGCCATGCCGGCCTCCGAGGAGACTTTGTATTGCTCTGGGTGCAAAACCACCCTACCTATAGAAGACTTCCGCCTCAAGAAGGATGGGGCACGTAACAAGACTTGCCTTGGGTGCAATGGCCGCACCTCGGCCGCGAATCGCGTACGGAGGGCCGGCAACAAGGAGAACGTGAACTTAGGCTCGGATGATTCCGAAGAAGGCGGCTTTGGGACAGATCTCACGGTTCTGCCGCTCAAGGACTTCCTCGACACCTTGATGGAGCAGGAGGAGTGTATTCAGCTCGAGGCACGCGTCGACATCTCATCTATCTCTGGCGAGCGACGTGACCGCGCAAATGAGCTTGCCAAATCGATATGGAATTGCAGGAGCTACCGTTTTGTGTACGTGAACTATAGAATTCATTCCGATACAATACTAACATTTTGCAACAGTTATCACAGTAAATACGACCACAGGCGTGCAGATACGACCCGTTTCATATACCACTGCGCCCAAATCTCGTCCCGACAACATGCTCCCAAGAAGCAGAAACGCGAGGGCTCCAAGCCTCGTGATAAATTAGCCATGGAGTCCTTTCCTTGCGGCGGCTGGCTTCACATCACCGTAACGGACGACGATCATGTAGCAGGGGTCAAGATTTCGCACGAGGATGATCACGTTCCTTATTATTCAATCGACGTCCCTCCCCATATCATTGAGTTCGTGCAGAAAAATCATAAGCTGCCCATGCCGCAGGTGAGTATTTGACCTCCGAATCTGTACTCCGTCTTTTCTAACAAAAATTGTCAGCTCTGGGACGAAATTCTCCAACTCATTCCGAACCCGCGGTTTACTCGCAAGGTTATAGGTTCCATGGTCTCGCAGATCACATCTGCGGAATGGAAACGCGACGACGACGAACTGAAATCTGCCAAGATCATTATCGAAGAGTTCGAGCATGCCAAAGCGGACCCGTCCACAGGGAGAAAGCCACTGTACAGTGTTGAATCTATTCCTCTGCATGAGGAACCTGGCTTCACAGCTATCGCATTCTGTCTTCCGCAGATTTTGCGTGAAGTTGGTGGTCGTGTGCGCGAGCTTTCCCTTGATTCAACCTGTGAGTAATTTTCATTATCTTTACGGTTTGTTCTCACTTTCATTAATCCTAGGGGACACTAATGGCTCACGCTACGAGGTCTACGCCCTCCTTGGCGAGATTTACGGCTCAGGAATGCCATTGGGCTACCTGCTTATCCAGTCTTCGTCAACTGGCGCGGCCGGGGGTAAGGAGCGGTATCTCCAAGAGCTCTTGTCCCATTTCCGTTCCGTCTGGAAGATCAAGGCTATCACGACGCTCACAGACAAGGACTGGTCCGAAATTAGGGCCTTCCTAGCGAAGTATCCAGAGGCCAAGCATCAACTGTGCTTCTGGCATGCCTTGCGTGCACTCAAGAAACGACTTTCAATCTTGCGCCGGATGCCAGCCCATTATGACGCTGATTTGGCCCACTCGGAATTCGATTGGATCGACCCAAAATTTGTACCGGCTGGACAGTCCCAGGAGGCCGGAAAGGTGCGTCTTTATACGCAAAAATGACCAAGTAATCTCTCAACGCGAATCTTGGCTACAGGATCTTTATGTTGCTACCACCGCCATCCCCCATGTCTTGGTCCGCTTTCAGGGTGTCCCCAAGTCTACTGCTCCTAAACCACCCACGCAAGCACCCTCTCTGACTGTTCGTTTAAACGGGGTTGTCCGGTCCATTCTTCCCCGCCCGGGCTTTACTCCTGGGGCTGATCCGGCAGCGGATTCGGATGACGATCCAGAGGGCATGGATGATTATGGGGACGGTGGCCTGCTTGACGAAGTTGAAGATTTTTTGAACAGGGATAATGACGAGGACTCAGAAGATGGACCCGACTGGATGTTCGAAGAGGGTGAGAAGACGTCCAAGGACTCAGGATACGTCTTTTGCCCTGCTGCTCATCGCCACATGATCCTCCGGCTCTTCACTAAACACTTCTGCCAGCATCCTATCTTTCCGACACAGGACGGCCCTCAGACCGCTGAAGGTATTCGTCGTGAAGCGGTGCACGAGATGTACATGTTTTGCTGGCAGCGTGGATTGCGCGAGGTTTGGGGATACCTCTGGACCTCGTGGTAGGCTCCTAAGCGATGGGTACTATGGGCCCGCTCGACGTCCCCCTTCCTCTCTCGCCTTCGGACAACGATGAACGTCGAAAACTTCTGGAAACAGTTGAAGCATGGATTTCTTCATAATCATGCTCGCCCGCGCCTCGATCTTCTTGTCTGGATCCTAATCACCAAAGTCACACCAGCTTACCTTGTGCGGGCGAATGCCCTCAACGATGGCTATCGCATGGGCCGCTCCAAGCCCCTTACTCCCTTTCAAAAACAGTTCAAGGCTGCCTGGCTTGCACTCATGAAATTGTCACTCAGCGACGACGCCGACAAAAAATACATCACCTCCGTCGCCAACTGGACCTGCACATGTAAATCACAGAAGTTTCACTGCTGTCATCTGTGCAAGCATCTCGTTCAGGCCGTGGGATCGCCACCACCCTACTTCTGGTGTGAAGTCGTCCGGCGCCGCACAGTCCCACTTTACCGCCATCCTCTTCTGGTTTCCAAAGACGAGGAACCAGAGGAGTATCTCGAGCCAACAGATGGAAATGTCACCGATGGCGACGACCATGCCTGGTTCCGGAATCGTTCCGTACTCGAGGGTGGAGGGGGCTGGCGGGAATTCGACTTCAGTTCAACGAGTCTGCTGGGGAAACGAGATCGGGCTTCTGAGGACTCTGACTTCGAGGACGCACGGGATGAAGAAGAGATTGAGCGGAGCATGTTCACTGGTGCTGACTTGGACTCTCCAGATATCTCCACAGATAGTGACGACGAAGAAACGGTACGCCGTTCTCTATTCACTGCTGACAAATCTTCTGATGCAACTTGCTCAGACGGACCGCAATGTTGAACTTATGCGCAAACGTGCTGACGAGCTTGTCAAAGGTGCTGAAATTTTGAGAGCTCAGGCTGATGCTAGGAATGCCCTGTGGATGAAGAGCATGATAAGGAAAGACATCGGGAAAGATGTGAGTTTGATGGTGGCTGATGTGCGACGGTCCGAGTCTAGCAGGCGGAACCGGGACAACACATGGGGTAATGGTGGAAAGACAGCCAAGAGGAGGGTAAAAAACACAATGGGTACCATGTAGGAGTGAAGTTGTATCTTTTTTACGCAGAGAAACTCGTATTGCCAAAACGCAAGGCGTGGCTCAATGTTAATTAGACTTCGGGCATCTCGGGTACCTTGAGTAAACACGCCAAAAAATCGACGCAGATCCCGCCGGCCAGGATCGAACGCAGATGCAGAACATTCCAGAGTGGGTAGACGTTATAAGGCCGGTGCATACAGAGTAGGCTATGGAGGCTATAATGTGCAAGCAAACTGTGCTTACTAGTCGCGCCCCTGAAAAATACACTATTCCCGAGATTTAATTCGTAACACTCCTATCTCCCTCCCCAAAAAATCTTCGGCAGCGTAGGTTAAGACTTCACACTCTTATACAGCCCCTGTGCAATTGTTGCACGCATATCTCACCGGCAAGACCCTAAAGAGCACCTGAGAATGTGTGTATACCATATGGGGACCAAGTCACGTTTTCCGTAACAACTTGCTGGGTCAATTGCTTCGACTTCCTGCATGCCTATAGCATTGCATCTGACATTCCCCTGGATCAATTGAAGGTGTCGGCAGAGCAGCGCGCTGCACTCGAGGATATGTACCGTCCCCGTGCCACCGCCACCCCCGATCGAATTCCCGTCGACCATCTATTTAAACTCGATGCCGACGATCAGCTGAATGCTGCTGCTATCATGGCCCAGCATGGGCTTGATTTTGAAGCCCGAGAAGATATGTGCAATAGATGGTCTCTCCAATGGTCCCGAACTGGCGGAGGAAAGCCCGGAAGAACTGGAAAGCCCTCGCCCGACAGCACAAAAAGGGCCCTGTTCCTCTGGTAAGCTCTCATTTGTTCTGTAATCTAATTTACGTACTAATGGTGTCCAGTGATTGCGGATATGACCACGCTCGTAATGACTCGAAGAAGAGACACACTCCCGTGCCGTTCACCGGCTGCCTTAGCCACGCGGAGGTGACCTTCGTCATCGGCTCCCAGAAAATTCTGCGCATCCGTGGCTACTTCGAGCACAACCAGGCTTGCAAGGAGGCAGTCTTCACCCGCATTCCCCCTATCCCCGTCCATCCCTCTGTCTTCACTGTCGCATTGGCCCAGCACCGGGACGGCGCCACCTTCGGGGACGTAAAGAAGAAGAATCGCGAGCTGTTCCAAGCGTGCAAATACAGGGACATGCCTGCGGACCTGGCGTCTTCTCCGTACCGCTGGATAATTGACACCCGCGATTCACGTTCGCTTATGCGCCAATTTAATCGTCTTAACGGGGTCAAAGTCACGGAAAAGCCCCAAGTAAATATTGATGAATGGCTTGATCCGTCTTCCCCCCAATACAACACCACGCTCGCAGAAGCCATTTTCCATTATTCGGCTCGGACCGATAAGGGCGAACGATTCGAGGCCTGCGTCGCCACTCCGGAGATGCGGCAAACGGCGTGGAAGTACGGACACGAAGGCCAGATAATTGTGGATGGCACTTTCGGCGTCTGTGGCAGCCGCATACTCTTGTTCATTATCATGGTCGTTGATGAGAATAAGAAGGGTGTTCCTGTGGGCTTTCTCTTGTTTTCTGCACCAACGGGGAACAAACTGTCGTCGTCAGGATATGACACCACAATACTGGCGAAGCTCTTTGGCAGATGGATCAATACCCTCACGCGATGTGGCGATGCCCACGGTTTTCCGGGTGTCACTTTCGCCCCGCATACAGCGATAACAGATACGGACATGAAGGAGCGCGGGGCTCTTCTTATCGTAATCCCCACAATCTGGCTTTTGATATGCCGATTCCACCTTCGACAGTCGTGGAAGAACAATCGCAACAAGCTTCTCAAGGGCAAAGACCCAGAGAAGGTTGATCTAAAAAACCGCCTCAAACGTTTAGAAGATCAGCTGGTCAAAACACAAACTATCGAGGAGGCGCGCGGGCTCCTCGCGGCGGAGAAAGAAACCCTACTTCTCCTTGGAACTTCCAAGGCAATCCTGCGGGCAATCAAGCATGTCGATTACCTCTCGACGTATTGGACCACGGAGGCTTTATGGAAGAGCTGGTCGGACTATGGCCGTAAGGTTGCGGCGGCATTACTCGGATGTGCCATGGACGGTGTTATCCCGACCACAAATCATCTCGAGTCGTTTAACGGGGTTCTCAAGCGAAAGCACTTACGGCGGTGGCAAAATGGCGGCCGCCGTTTACGCATTGATGTTCTCATCCAGGTTTTGATTATGCATATCATCCCGTCAATCTTCCAGGAGCGCCGTCTCGCTCGTGAGCAGAACCTGCGTCTGGCTGCTCAAATTCGGGCTGCCAAAGACCTAAGACACATTCCCAAAGACAAAGACCGTGAAAGACCAGTTCCAAAGACCAAAGACCTCAAAGACACATGTGTAGTTTTACTGATTAGTACCTATCATGCTCACTCGGAGAGAGATATCCTGCGGTCTGCGAATGCACCCTGGTTTTCCCCATTTTCACACCTCTTGTCCTCTGTAAAGACTTCCCAGAATTCCGACCTACTGAGTTGTTCTGCAGGGGTGGAAACGCATTGAATATGTATGGAAGAAAAGAATCAAAAGACTTTTTGGACAGCGTCGCGGCGGCAGCAGAATCGCACTGGGGGAAAGCTCCGTGGCATAGGTTTCATGGCAGTTGATGGGCACAGGACCGACACTTGCCATGGCCGCGGTCGTGTACCGGTCGTGTCTCTTTGTTCTGCTGTCAAAGACCTTTTCGCCGAAACCGGATCACCGGGTTTAGCCGGCTGAGCTTCTGTTCAACTCCAGTCCCATTCGCCAGTAATTCATGCCTTCTTCTGATTCCGGATAGACTGTGGCAACTTGCATTCCGGTTACCTATCATCTTGAGACCTTATCGCAGTTTTGACATGAATATCTATCTGTTGGTAAAAAAACGGTGAGACTAGTATTGTTGTTCGTCGAGTGTCATATCATGTCGCGAGGTACATAGCATGTACACAGAGGCACCTGCGTGGGTCCGACCCGAGCACTCAGCGAATTGGAACGGCTCCAGCGCGGTGCAGCCGTGTAGGCCAGCGTCCAGAGTCACCAAGATCCACGTCTGCATCGGAATCAGCAGCAAAACTAGGAGGGTTGTTCCCTGACAGCATGGAATTTCTGAGGGCCAAGTTTGGGGACCCCTGCATTGTCAGGCACAAACACCGAATTGAACCTGAAGCCGAAAGAAAACTAGGTTCAAGTTGACACTCGCAAAAGATACTCTTGGCCTGAACGTGACAAACTTGAACTGTGTGAATTTTTCAGCAAGCCTTCAATCAAGAATTTGAATGCAAACAGAAATGTTCAACCATCGTCGGTCAGCCAGTGACAGCCACTGGTGTGCCGCCGGGGATGTCCGAAACGCGGCACAGTGCTATATTTAAATTCTCTTTGTCCTCTTTGTCCGGCACTGCTTAGTCTGTGCATGCTGTGGTAAGTGTCGTGGCAAGTGTCGCACCTCTGCCACGAAACCACTCCCACGGTGCTTGCCCCCAGTGTCGGCGCGCCATGTCTCGAGACGAGATCCAAAGGCTCAAAGTCAACTGCACCGTAAAAGAAACGCGGGTCCGTGGTGGATTCTCGCGGTTCTCAGATAATTTTGCGCGTCGCCTTCACAACGGGCGAAGGTCTGGAACCTGCTTGAATTATTGGCGCCAAGATCTGCAAAAGAAAAACCATCGAACCAGCACATCAGCTATTGAGGAAATCAAAGCACGAGTAGCGCTGGCAGACCAGGTTGCCCGGTGGAACCGCTTGTTGGGGTGCGGGCGACTCGGATATCCAGGTACAATTTATCAAGTGGTGTATGTTTTGCGCATTATTCATGCTGCCCGCGGTAACGTCAAACCCTTGTACGCCTAAAAAGAATCTAATGTTTCGAATTTATCATACATATTGTATTCCAAACTGACGTGTAGGATGAAATGAACGTACTGTTGCGTGCTCGGTGAAGGGGACGTCGATGCGACCTCAAGTCTGCTAGACTGTCCGGTAGACACATTTCTTGAGCCAGTTGAGCTCGATGGTGGATAGCGAGAGAGATAAGTGCGTACTGTTCATCGGGCGGACTGCTTCTAACTACATCGCGAGGTTGATCATTCGAGTGCCTGACGATTGCGAGTTCGGATTCGGACATGGAGTGAGAGGGTGAGACTGTCCAGACGCCCGGCAACGTGTTTCAAGCATGGCGCAAAGCGTGAGGTCAAGAGCATCCTCAACGGATCTCTGCAAGAGGCCGCCGATGGATTTCCGGGGCTACGTCGTAGGTAGAGAATGAAATTCCGGATCCTCCAGCGGATTTTCCAGACAAATTCTGGGATATCCTGGGCATATTCCGGGCCGACTTGAAGATATGTGTAGGCCTGACGCTCGAATTCAAGAGAAGATGCAAATAAGAGGAGATGGAGATAATGAATACATGCAGTGTGCTGCCCAGCTTAGCCGCCTCCTCATCCGGCCTACCCCATCCCGCTCACGGTTATGGCCTGCAAGCTACCGAGACACACAGCGCCGCCCAAGCAAAAGCCATGAACGGAATCCGGAGATGCACTGACTTTGAAGGTCGAGTGCTGATTGCGGCTGTCCGTTTCTGGCCTAGGGTGTGCGGAGGGAAAGGGCCACGAAGCAGTGGCGGGAGCTGAATGGCTGGGAACTTGGGCGATGAGAGCTTCGTGCTGAATCCGCGAATGGAGAGTGCATCCGGCGAGCCGACGAGATACGGTCCAGGACGGCGAGATGCGAAGTCCGTGAGCAAGGCGTGAGTGGCCGTTATGCAGGTGCATATCCGTAAGCTCTGCAAGAAGCAGTGGTAGAGTGACGCACCGCAAAGAAGAAAAAAGTGCTCCGCAGGCTCATCTTGTGCGCATTCTGGTAAGGCGGGAGTTGTGCGGGAGCCCTTCGTACTCGTTGACGACAACCGCACCGAGGTACTGCTCCTTTGTGCTCCAGTCCAGCGTCTCGAGAGGTCTCTGTGCATTCCGCTTCCTCCGAGGCGGCCTATCTCGTCAGCATCCTCGACGACCTTGCCGATGTCGCTGAGAGAGATAAGGATCCGGGCCAGAGGAAGAGCTTGCCACATTCCTCTTGCCGAGACCATGGAAAACGACCGGAGGAGGATGCGTTCAGAATGGTGGGACTGGCAAAGGTGACCGAGATCGACGAGGGTACCCACCGACGACTACTGAATGCATAGCTCCGAGCAGTCCGGGCTCGGGATTCCTTCACCTGACCAATTCTCCCATAACAAAGACAACAGTACAGATCCAGAGCATTAGGGTACAGATGGCGAAAGAAGCAGTGGCGAAAAGAACGAGACAGACGGCCCGGTGTATTCGCAAACTCTGACTCAGACCCGGACAAGGACTTTCAAAAGCTGGATCCAGCAATCTTGCAGCAGCCAAGCGCAAAACGCCAGACCTTTGGAGGACAAGCATGCAAATCAAATCCAGAGCCGCAGAGATTCCGAAGTCAGTCGACGCAAAGTCGACGTTGCAGCTATTGAAGAAAGGCTGAAGCGGGCCGGGACTCCGAGCGGCCCGGGAGATTAAAAACTTCTTTCCTACGGCCAACTTTAACTCGGCCACTGCCTCCTTGCTGCTGGTGCCTCCTGCTACTCTTGCGGGGAACGCGAGTCACCGAAAACGTATACGTCCTCGGCCTCCTCCTGCATTTTACCCGCGTCTGTTATCCGACAACTGGGCGAAGTGACCTTCGAGAGCAGCTGTATGCCTGGGCCCAAACTCGCAGTGAAATTCGAGTGTTTTCTGGCGCGGAGGCCGTCGAGACCGCCCTCCTCGTGCGCAAGTGGGCGTACATGCGCAAGAGCGTGCTGGAGGCCAAAGCCGTCTTGAGGGCAACTTCTACGCATCATCACGGACAGCTGGGCGTCAGGCCGTACCTCGAGGGCGTGGGCCCGACGTTTGTGGACGGTGTAACAATGTCCCCGACTTCGAGCGTGCGCTGGAGCTGAAGTGGGAGAATATCGCGGCGTTCCTCGCTGAGCACATTCAGGGCGAGGCTAGGTGCGTACCCTCATCTCCCCTTTTCATTGCAACACCCTAATACCGCTACTTGGCTAGGATCGTCTGACGGGGTCACCTCTGGTCACCTCTCGACAATCCATGCACTCTGCAAGAAGCACAGCATGCTGCTTGTCTGCGACGAGATCCAGAGAGGGCCGTGTGGCACGGACAAGATGCTCGCGTGCGAGTACGACGCAGTGTGCCCCGAGATGGTTTGGCTGGGGAAGGCGCTGAGCGGTGGTGGTAAGTGTCCCCTCCTGAACCATTTCGTCTTCGTCGCGAAGTCCGATGACTGACATGTCGCGCAGTGTACTCTCTCTGCAGTCCTCGCAGATCGTGATAGCATGCTCTGCGTCGAGCCCGGCGAGCACGGGAGCACGTACGGCGGGTAAGCTTTGCTCTCCCTTCCTCTTGCCCCATCCCTCTTGCCCACTTCCCTTCGTACCCTCCTGTCTTGTTCCGTCCCCTCCCTCTGACTTATCCCTTCCTGGCGCCCTTCTATTTAATCTCCTTCATCTTAACTGCCCCTCACTCTCTCCCTGCACCTTTCCTCTACTTTCTCCTTCACCCTCTCAGCCGCACGCCCTCTCTCCCCTTTGCCACTTCTTTGTTTGGCACCCCACTAACGCCTTCCCAGAAACCCCTGGCTGCGCCGTCGTCCTCACCGCCCTGCGCGTCCTCCTCGACGAGCAGCTCGCCCCGCGCGTCTCCACCCTCGGCACGCCCTTCCGAGACTCCGTACTCGCGCTGCGGTCCCCCTCGTCACGGGGCGTGCGCGGGCGCGAGCTGCTCGACGCCAGGCGAAGATTACATGGGGGCGCCCGGCGTGGCAGTTTTGTTTGTTGCTGAAGAGCCGGGGGGTATTGGCGAAGCCGACGCATGTTAATATGTGCGTCTTTCTTTCTTTTCGTCCTCGTCGTCCGAGAGGAACGAAAGAGCATCTGGACTATGTGCTGACACTTTTTCTACAGTGTGCGCTTCGCGCCGCTGGCGATCTCGGAGGCGGACCTGCTGCGCGCGGTGAAGATTATCACAAAGCGCCTTGTTGATTTGAATCAGGTGTGTAGAGTCTTCCTTCCGTCTACCTCGCGTCGATGCTGATCTGTTCATCCACAGCTCGAGGAGATCCCGGGCGAAGTCGAGAGCGAGCGCGGGCACGCGGATTTAGTGACCAACTAGTACCTCAGTCGTTCGTGGACGGTGAGGTGGTCCGCACGATTCGGTATAATAACGTGCCCGATCTCGAGCGCGCGCTGGAGGGGAGAACATCGCGGCGTTCCTTGTTTTGCCCATCGAGGGCGAGGGTGGGTGTGTACTTCTCCTTTTCCCTTTGTATCTCGTATACCTAATACAAGGACTTACCAGGATCGCGAGGGATACCTCTCGAAAGTGCACGCGCTCTGCAAGAAGCACAACGTGCTGCTCAGCTGCGACGAGATCCAGACGGGGCTGTGCCGCACGGACAAGATGCTTGCGTGCGAGTACGACGCAGTGCGCCCCGACATGGTGTTGCTGGGCAAGGCGCTGAGCGGTGGTGGTAAGCCTCTCTCCCTCTCCTTTCTTCTTCTCGTTGTGCCCGTTGACTGACGCGTCCCTAATTATACAGTGTATCCCGTCTCTGCAGTCCTCGCAGACCGCGATTTTATGCTCTGCATCAAGCACAGGAGCATGTACGGCGGGTAAGCTTCGCTCTCCCTTCCTCTTGCCCACCCCTCTCGCCCACTTCCCTTCATACTCCTCCTGTCTTGCTCCCTCTTCTCCCTCTGACCTATCCCTTCGCGCCCTTCTACTCCCTCTCATCCATCTTAACCGCCCCTCACCCTCTTCCTGCACCTTTCCTCGTTGTTCTCCGTCGCTTCCTTTCCCTTCTCTTCTTCGCCATCCCCGCTTTGCCTTCCCCTTTCCCACTAACGCCCATCCAGCAACCCCCTCGGCTGTGCCGTTGCCCTCACCGCCCTCCACGCCCTCCTCGACGAGCAGCGCTCGCCGCGCGCGCCTTCACCCTCGACACGCTCTTCCGCGACTCCATCCTCGCGCTGCGCTTCCCCCCTCGTCGCGGGCGTGCGCGGGCGCGGGCTGCTCAACGCCGTCGTCATCGACGAGGCGAAGAGCGCGCGCGGACACGCGCCGTGGCAGCTTTGCTTGCTGTCGAAGAGCCCGGGGGTGCTGCCGAAGCCGACGCATGTGAATATGTGCGTGATTCCTTCCTTTGCCCGTATGTACGTGTGCTGATGATGTTTTTGCCTCGCAGTTTGCGCTTCGCGCCGCCGCTGGTAATCTCGGAGGAGGACGTGCTCCGCGCGGTGAAGATCATCGGGGAGTGTCTTGTTGATTTGGAGCAGGTACGTAGAGTTCTCTTACTCTTCCTCCCTTTCGCCTTCTCGTCTCTTCCCCCTCTTTGTGATTGTCTCTCCTTCTTTTGGCCGCGTCGATGCTGCAGTGTTCCTACGCGTCATCACCCTCTTTGCCTCATCATTCCCCTCCACCTCGCCCTACCCATTCCCACTCGCCCTGCCCTCCTGCCCGATGTGTGGCGCTCTTGCGCTCCATCCCTCCCGTCTTCGCCTCTCAATACGCTTCTCCCCCCATCTCTCTTTGTTATATACGCTCTCCTTGTCTTGCATCTGCCTCACGCCGATCCTGACCTCTCCACCCCCAGCGCGAGGAGCTTTCAGGCGAAGTCGAGAGCGAGCGCGGGCACACGGACTTGGTCACCAGCTAATGGAGCTCACACGCCGAAGACCAGGACAGAGAGATGGAGAGGCCTAAGAAAGAGATGTAGGAGAAGAGGACAAGGACTATTATGCATATATATCCTTACCAAAGATCCCCGAATTCCCTGATTTGTGAGTACCGTTTTCCTTTCCTTTCCTTTCTATCCTTCCCATCGTCCTCCCCCTCTTTAATCTACGCTCATCCGTTCATCTCTCTACGACAAATGTCCAAACGTATCTGCGCTAACCCCCATCCTCAGCGGCGTCGCCAACGGAAACCCTCACAATCCGCTTACGCCAGCGCTAGCCCGTGGAAAGACGTGGCCCATCTTCTTCCGTGCCTCCTTGCTTTTCTTCTCCAAACTCCTTCGCGCGCCGCGCCTACGGCCTTCGTACATCGCATCCTCGCGGAGACGCCGAGTTGCTTGTGGTTACGGCCGCAGCACACATGCCCATCTCCACTGCGGCCTATAGCGGGCGAATTTTCCCTTTCTCGTTTTCACACCTGCGGGCGGTCAAATTTGGGACGAACCCTTTTATGCGTTTTGTGTGCTCGAGGTGGCGTTCTTCTTTTGAAGTTCGTTTCTCATTTGGGTGTGCGCGGGGTCTGGATGGCTGCGAGGGCACTCGTGGACGACCGGGCTGCGGGCGTTTTCTACTCCTCTTTTTATTTTCGCGGCCGAGTTTTCGGAGGAGGTCGAGGTCGAGGATGGCGCTGTCAACTTGCTTTGCTTCACCAGGTTATCTCGTCGATAATGCGATGGTCTTCTCAGGCCTGCATGGGCTGCGCGCGGGATGGAGGATTGTGCCCATGGACGGGTCCTGCATTGCGTTTCCCTGGACGCTATCAGGGCGCAGGGACGTCGATCAGCGGAGAGCAGCGCGACGCACCGCGGAGATGGACAGCGGTGGGCAGACGGGGCAGACGGGGCTCACTTCACGTTCGGCGGGGACGGGGGCTCGGAGTGCGGGTGGGGAGGGCTACGGGGGATGGGGAATGGGTGCGCTACGGGGAGGGGGTTGCGCTACGTGGGCGGCCGGACGTCCACCTCTGTCTGGGGGTGCGACTTCGCGTGGCCGTCGAGGGGGGCGGGATGTGCCATTAGCACGCTCTTCCACACGACTTCCCGCCGCACCGCACCGTCATTCCAGCCTGCGTTACTCTCGCTCGACGAGCACGTCGCTCTCGCTCGCCGCGCATCATTCGTACGCGTACATGTGCCAGGCGGGGACGATGCGTTTGGCGCGGATGGGAGTGCGTTTCGGATCGTGGACTCGGAGTAGTGGCCAGGGGGCACTGGCGAGGCGCCGTGGTTTGGGATTGCGGGGCTTACGGGGGCGGCCTCTACGGGTCCAGGCGTCACTCGAATACCGAGGGGGATCTCGTTCTTCGGGCGCAGACGCATCAGCAGACATGGAGTGGCGTTGACGTATGGGGCCAGCGCGGGGGCAGGGGTCGCGCCGGCGCATGGTGTGATGAAGCATGGGAGGCGGGAGATGGGGAGGCGGATGGGGAGGCGGAGGTGGAGGCAGCCGTGGACGGAGATGGAGACGGGGATGCCGACGCTAAGCTCCGGGGACCTGTCGCAGCGCGATGCGGAGGTGGAGACGAAGATGGAGGTGGAGATGGAGATGACACGAACGCGGATGGGGGCGGGCGCGGAGACGATATGCAGATGCCGATGCAGCCGCCGCAGACTTCCCTCTTGCACTCATCGCCTGCCCCACGCGTATGCTGGTTACCTTCACCGCCCCTGCGTGCGACTTGGGGAGACGCCGGAAGAGAGGCTGGGGGTACTGGGCCACCGCCGCCCCTCCTCTCGCCGCAGCCTCCGCCCTTGCACCATTCGCCCTCGCTGCGAGTCTTGTATGTACCGCGCAGAAGTTGACGCTCGTGAACCGAAACGCGCGCGCAGAGCATGGGCAGGCCGAGAGAGATCTGCGGTCTCCGGTTCTTGGACCTGCAGTATGTCTTTGGTGGCGTGGGCGATGCGGAAAGCCGTGGCGGGGAGACGCTCGATCTTACGCGGTGGTCGTCTGGTGGGCAGCATTAGCATCAGCGGCGTTTGCGCTCGCGTCCCGGACGCAGTCGGTCTCGCAGACACAGGCGCCATCGCACGACCCGCCTCCGCCGCCACTTCTTGTCGGCTAGATGAGAGGCGATCTGCATCCTCACTGAGGCAGCATATCCCTTCGCGCCGGCTTATGCGTTTTAACCGGGTTGGATTAGCGTGGGTGCCCGGCCAGGTCTCAGCACGACTCCCCAAGTGCAGGTGCAGGTGGGCGCTGAGCACAGTATCAGCCAGCGCGGCCAGAGCCGCCCGTACTCAGTCCCGACACGTCATCTTTTTCCGAGGGGCAGAGGGAAACAATGGGCGCGGGCTGAGACGGTGGCGGGTGGTGTCTCTGTCCGTTCAGATGGCCCTGTCGTTGTCAGTTGGATGCGTGGAATTTATTGGTCGATGTCCTTCTCCCTTCCTGCCACTTAGTCGCCTATCTCTATCTCACTCTCCGTCGCAACATACCATCGCTTGCTGCTTGAATGCGCAGGCGCAGTCACTCACTACAGCTCTTCCTGTCTCGTCTACATTACTCCCTGCATTATCGTAGCCTGTTCCTTTTTTTTAGTTAGCATCGATGTCCGACGAGGATTTTTTTGTAAAAAAAAATTAATTTCCATTGATTCGAATTCACCCCCGAAAACACGCATGTCGTCGCGCAAGGACCTATCTACGGTTATGCGGAACATCGAACCCACAGCCAACCCACAGCGACCTTTGTGCGCTGAGTTGACGGCACCGCCGGAACAAGATCCAAATTCGGACAATCACCGAACAATCACCACGCCCATCAGCGCATCATTCTTTTCTTGCTTCTCACCACACACGGCTACTATCCAGCAAAATGGATGCGGCACTCCATGCGGACTCCATGAATGCGCTGCCGCCCTCCATTCGCGTAAGAACATCTGCCCTGGCGCGTAATTCGAGTTTGACGCCTGAACCTTATATTTCAGGAAATCGCAACCGCTGCAGCGCAAGGGGACACTCGAGCAGCCCATCGGCTAGACTCGATATTGCAAGGTGTCTCTGAGGCACAGAGAAAAACCTTGGTGGCCCTGCTTCCGCTGCTTCGTGTTTTATGACAATCTTGATCCCGCAAAGATTCTGGGGGACGACGAGCTCGATGCTCTCCGCATCTGAGCAGGACATCTTGCGTCGCGCTTTCCTCGCACTCGGAGCCGTCTCTATCCATCTCTTGTCCTTTCTGCCTCCCGCCGCTCTTCTCGACCTTTGGCCGCGTGCGTGGAAGTGGATCCAAATTTTCGACACACGTCGGGACGATTCTACGTCGAGGAGGTTGACTCGGCCTCCGATTTCTGTCATCCCTTGCCTGTATGTATATACAGTCAGGGCTTCTCGAACTCTTGTCTTAGACCACTGGTTTCTTTCACATGCTGGCGAGGGCTTGGACCACCGTCCTCGTGGATAATTAAGATAGCAAGACTGTGCCCGTTGCGATGGATTACCTGATCTTTTGCATCACGGTCATGTCCAAGAACTTGTGGTCATATACATCAACAAATCCTCCTCCAGCCGATCGTCCAGGAGCACTGACGACGATTCCGCATTCGCAGGCAGCATCTTGGACGTTGTGGAGGACACTGGGAAATCGTAACGCTAAGCTGGGGTTATTCAGCTCCGCTCTCCTTCGCGTAGGCGTCATGAATGCGCTTACCTCCATGGTTAGCTCCATCACACGGCCGGGCTCTGGATTCTCGGAGATGGAGGGTTCCAACTCCCTTCTTGTGCTCGAAAAATCGTATAGGTTCATGATCATGACTCTCTTTACGGTTCGGGGGCGCTGTTACACGGTAGACGTCATACGAGAAGGACTTCTTCGGGTCATCGTCTTGACAGCCGCAGCGGGGAAACTGGTGGGTAACTTGAAGTTCATCTTCGAGAAGATGCTGCCAAATTCCCTTCTATACTACTACGGTTTGCGGGTGTTGAACCTCGCTCTGCAGGACTTGGAGAGCTACGGTTACACTCGCGACCCCAAATTCATTGCTTCTCCCGCGTTCGATGCGTGGACGGAATTTGAGGCGTTGGCTGAGGAGCGCCTGACAATATTCCGGAGACTCGCTACTGGCGATTCGCCGCCACGATTAAGGGGGTGCGACAAGGTCCGCCAAAATCGCAAACGCGAGCTTGTTTAAACGATGCTCCGGTTGCAGATTCCCATTATTGTTCTGCTGAATGTCAGCAAATCGACTGGCACCAAGGACAACATCGCAAATATTGTGATGCTCAAACTCGCCTTCGTCTCGGAAGCATGAAATCGTCGGCCATGGGCACACAGCCTATTTCCTACTGGAGCGCACGGTGGGCGCGCGAGCGCGCCTTCCTACGGGCCCTGCTCACGCACGACTACCACACGATGAAATATCATTTTATACACAGGTCATGTTCATGACGGAGAGCCCCGAGTGCACGATGTTCCTCACCATGTTCGATTACAGCAAGGGTCCCCGGGTTCGCCTGGAGATCCAGTGTGTTGAGCATGAGACGGTGCCAAGATACGGAGTCGACGACCCTTTGTGGCAGAACGCACTCCTGCGTGACTCCGAATCCGGGGGCCGCATCACATTGCATGTAATGGTGATTCCTAACGGAAGCGGTGATCGCCTCTTCGTGGTTCCCCTTCGGACGGAAACTTCGCAGGTGCATGATACTTTGACGGAGATTGCGACACGCTTTGGCGACGGCTGCATCCCGAAATCGGACCTTGGGTGCGAGATATTACACGTAATCGAGAGTTTGGGCCCAGAGTTGGCCGTGCACTGCTGACCGTGATATGTTGTCTCCCTCATAGTAATATTCCCTGGATCTAATTATCCTTCCTATCAAGAGCCAGCGAGCACGGCATGCAATGATTATTTAGTTTTGGGAGAGTTTTTAGAACGGAGAATGGAGAAACAAGCAGTTGGCAATCGTTCACAACAGTAACAGTGGGAAAGGGAGAGTAATCATACAAAACGACGATCGAAAAGCCTGCCGTCTGAAGGATACGACGCAGCGACCTTCTACATGCGCCCCAGTTACGCTTTACTGCCTGGCAGCCTGGGCAGAGCGTATCGTGTATGGTCCTTGTTTTCTCCATGTCCTCGACGTACTGCATCAAAATGTGAGCTTCAAGAAGGGAGTAGTCCAGAAACGAACGAACCGCAGGACAACCGCACTTTTGCGTGTCGTGGATGTGATTCGGAGATGTGCGGCAAGTGGGCAGATCGCAATCGACCTTCATTCCTGTGTAATGCAAGTTGTCAGTGAAAGGGGAGCCCACAGGACAAAACATAAAGGATTTGTCACCTTGCAAACAGTATACCGATCAATCATGCTAGGGGAGTCGGTCAGCAGAGCCTTTTCGACCAGAGGGCCGACGCACATCTCGTGTATGATTGACTGCGGGTTCTGTATGCGTGGAACCACCAGGTAAGAGAGGGAGTCGAAGAAAAGGATATCAGCCGCACGAGGGACGGAGTATTGTAGTCGCTGTTGCGGCGGGGGAGGAGTGCTGATACGGCTGAAGGTGTGGGACGGTGGTGGGAGCTGGATTTGTCTGCGGCGGGTCGTTAACGACGGGGAGAAGCGATCAAGTCGCCGTGTAAGGCGAGTCGGGCGACGGAACCTCCGCCGCCACTGAAACAGGGGCGCGAGGTCCACCGCAGCGCACGGTTTGTTGGAAGAATTCGTGCTATCGAAAGGTGAGTAATCGGAAATCGCTAGTGGAAGAAAGAGAGAAATAACGCACCCAACTCGAAGACTTTCTCGCGGCGCGGCTTGAATCGGGCGTCGAGGAGCGTGCGACTGCGGCCTAGCGCGTAGCTCGAGCGTGCCGTCTACGGGGATGAAAAACAGGACCTTGAAGGCAGGGTTAGATTGCGTCTATCTATGCCAAAATCTTACCCTGAGCGGCTCCTGGCCGGTATGCGGCGGCGCGCGCCCACGAGCATCTCGATTCCCGCGCCTAGGCGGATGGGGGACGTTATCGAGAAGGCGGATAGGTATCGCGCGGAGGTCGCCGTAATATTCGCAGCCGATAGATGGCGGGGCGGTAGTTTCGGGAGAGCGGGCGGATGCACCACACCGGGAGATCGAGCTTGATGGTGCGAAGCATCTTTAGCAAGGTGCGGATATGAGCAGCAACGACGCTTACGTGGCAAGGCCATGGTCATTTCCAAGGGCGCATGGGATACGGAGGGATGACCTAGCGCTACCTAGCGTACGAGCTGGCGCACGAGTACGGTGTTCTGGGCGCGCAATTAGCTCGTGTAAAAGGAATGAGGCCATGACGCGTACCTTCTTGACGGGATAATCCTTGACCTGCACCTCGACAGCCTTTCCCTCGGCGACGATTACAGTCCTTTCTAGTCCACCCCACCCTGCCCTCCGTTTTTGGTCGTCACGTATGTCGGCACTATGTCGGCGCAGTCGGTAACGAGATGCTCGCAAAGCTCGTACCCGACTCGAGCGCCAAAGTGATAGCCTCAGAAAGGCTGGAGACCGCGCCAGGCAAATACGAACATACTACATACAAACACGAACATACTGCAGCGGGTCGATTTTCCCGCAAGCGACGTTGGTCCGCGCTGTCTCCTTGCTCGCCGCCGTCGGCGTCGTCTCGAGCTCTATCACTGTTCCTATCTCCCCGCTTCCCTCATTCTCCCGTTCTCTTGATTCAATGTGCGCCTTTCAGAAACACGAAAGCTCCAGTGTCCTGACGTCTCTCAGGTCCATCATGGATAGAGTACCAGAGGAAGTCTTGGACAACATAATCCGGCTCGCGGCCCGCCAAGGGCAACTTGAAATGTTCTACGACCTACGTCGAATTTCGCATTCCCAAACGAGTTCCAATTCGACGGCCAGCTCTTGCGTCGCGGTCTCCCACAAATGGCAACGCGTTACCACTCCCATACTGTATTCTGCCATCGTTCTTGGCTCAAAAGCGCAGGCTCTTGCACTGGTGCAGACCCTTCGAAACTTTCCCGATGTTCGGTTGTTCGTAAAAAAACTCTACGTCCAAGGGGGATTGGGGAAAGAAATAAAAACAATCCTTGCGCTAACCTCTCAGCTGGACACCATAGGCCTGACGTTGAACCTACCGGCTACGGCGAGCGTTGTGGGCCTTCTGAAAGGCTTGCCCCTCATCAATCCTAGGCACCTGATCGTGCACGATCATCCTGGGGATAAATACAAGCGCATGCTTGGACCTAAAGAAATACCGTTCCTCAAGGTGGAGGCCTCGCTTGTGAAGGCTATCGGGGAATGCATGCAGGGGCCCTGGCAGCAACTCGTGCGTACTCTGCTTTCAATGAGTTGATCTATGAATATAGTTTGGACCAGGAGGCAGCCTGGTTGTCTATTCCAGATGATTCCAAGCGATATTCATGGTGCAAACAGCTGAATTTTGCCTCGAGCCTCCAAGAAATCCACATCCCGCCCTATGCTCGCGGCGTGCCAGAATTCATACACGACTTTGTGGACAATGCAAATGTGAAGAGGATCGTGGTGGAGGAAACGGAAAGCAGAGTAGCTAGAAAATTCAGAAGAGGCGTCGAAAAAGAGGGCAAGCTTTCGGTGATTGTACAGTACATTTCTTGATTGTAAAATCTACATTGCAATCACAGAGCAGGGGCATTGCCATGCAAAACCCGAATATTTTCTATCTTCACAACTCTTCGCCTACTGAAAGCCGCCGCCCCAAGGCCACGAGGACCGCGCTTGGTCAGGAGCAGCTGCGCAAACCTAAAGGCTGGGCGGGTGCGTTTAAGATCTATAAGGTGTGGTTTGGACGCACGGCGGGAGTCGGTGTTGGTGTTGGTGTTGGTGTTGGTGCCGGGATCAAGACCACTGGTGGCTGCTAGCGATATTGTGGAATCTGACCAATGTGATTGCAGATGGCCGGGAAGAGACTCCGCTGAGTCAGGGGCAATATTTTCCCGCAGTGAAAGGAAGGGGAAGGGAGAGGGTGACTCGCAAGGTGATGGAGCAGCAGCAACAAGCGGGGAGAGCTCCGGCTCTTCCGAATATTCCCAATTTTCATCGACGATGTCCCTCGGAATGTCTAGATTAGAAACACTGGTGGAAGAAGCCGAAGGTGGAT
This sequence comes from Mycena vitilis, assembly GCA_029203975.1. Taxonomy (NCBI): domain Eukaryota; kingdom Fungi; phylum Basidiomycota; class Agaricomycetes; order Agaricales; family Mycenaceae; genus Mycena; species Mycena vitilis. Next base: position 16,248 of record JARGYF010000284.1, on the reverse strand, counting down.
GGTAGGCCTCCCCTGCAATATGCCTTTGGGGTAGCGGTCAATGACAGCCAAACAATTAAGGGATGTAGGGGTCTTAAAAGCACGGCTAGTGATTCGTGGTGTCCAGCTGGGACGATCAACCTCATTGTTTGGCTGTCATTGACCGCTACCCCAAAGAGCCCTCAACTGATTGGACCTCTTCAACGCGAGATAGACTCTGCGGTATTTTATTGGCCATATCCCTGTTTCTGAGAATAGAACCGCCCGTGAGCTGCGAGAGCCGACGCCGAGCATACGCCGCAAGAATCTTAGTTGAACTTTCTCGAGCAATTTGAGGCTCTTGAGGTCGATATCCAGGCAAACATCGCAGCCGGACGTGAGACAAGGATCCACTCGTGCCATGTACAAGGTTCGGGCACCCCAGGCCGGGAGGTGTCCAACAAATCGAGCAAGGCTAAGGATCACATTCGCTACTGTGGTGGCTTTCTTTGCTTTGACTTTATAGTGTTCACGCCATAGAAATTTCGTCCCAGTTTCAAGCCATATGCCCAGGTAGCACGCCTTGCTGACTTGCTTCAGGATGTTGCGACCCAGATAGAACGCTGGATAAGACTTCTGACGTCGTCCGTGGATCTGATACATGCATTTAGCAATTGATGTTTCGCAGCCAATGGTATCCGCCCATGTCTGGGCCCCGTTCAGATGGCTCTGGAAGCCCGGAGGAGCTCCTGACGCCGTCAGAATATCATCTGCATGTTCAACATGGCAGATCGGAACGCCGTTCAGTTTGATATCCTCCGGATGGAAGGCCAGAATGAAATCTGACATGAATAAGTTCCAGAGATGTGGCGAGCCGGGGTCACCGGTCAGAATCCCGAGCAGCGATCTGAATGCGGGTGCGAATTGGCCATCGAGCCGAACCAAGTAACGAATGCGATCATATAGAATTTTCAACCATTCAATCATTGGGCCTGAGATTCCCATAGTTGCGAGTTTCACCCACAGGGTTGATCTATCCGTCCCTGGGAAAGCGTTTCTGAGGTCCAGGTACGCAACATAAAGCGGTGTATTCATGGAGTTTGCTGTATCGATCAGGCAGAGAAGGACGAAGACGTTATCGTTATCGTTCGTCCGAAGCCCATCTTGGAAGCCGTTTTGAGTTGAAGGGATGGCACCAATGTCCGCTGCGCCTTCTCGAATGCGCCGATCGATGATTAGAGTCAGCATCTTCAGCATGCAGCATTCAAGGGCAATCAGGCGGTAGCTGGCAGGGTCTGCTGCATCTTTGTCCTTCTTCAGGATACCAATCAACAACGACATCAACCAGTAGCGCGGCATATCTTGCTGTTTCAAACAGTACAAGAAGAATTCCAGGAGCTTTTCGTTGGGAATCGGCATGCAGTCTTCATGCGAGAATCCGTCGACCCCAGCAGCAGTATCAATTCCATGCGCCAGGATATGCCGCTTCATTTCTTCAATTTCTTCGATGGTTATGTCTCGAGTGTATGATTGTCGGGGAGACGTATCTGGCGGGGGGCGTAGATCCCTTGCTATTCTGGCATGGAACGCGAGCTGGTCAGTGTTGAACGACGCAGGCACCGCTTTAGGATGGTTGAGTCTGGCCTCGAAGTCCGCGGAGAGGTCCTCCACTGTAACTTTGGCCTTCTTTGGACGGGGATCAGTACGCTTGCGCACAAAGTCCCAAAATTCCTTGGGGTTCTTGGTGGCCAGCAGCTCTGTTCTGAGCGCCGCGATGGCCTGTGTCGATGTCTTTATCCGGCATATCTTCCCCAGTTGACTACGGTTTGGGTTTAACTGGAGATGTTGCTGGCAAGGCAGTCGTGACTTTCCGGTTCCCACCCGTTACATTGTATGACTCTTCACTTGGTACGGGTAGTGGGAAGCCGAGATCAGCGGTTGGGGTGAACAAGAAGTGCGGACCACCAATTTGTACGGCACTCTTCGCTAGTGCATGTGCCTCGCGTTTCACGAATCGCTTCGTGAATTGCGAACAATCTTGCACGGTCAGCTGATAACAGGACCAGGTACACGTAGAGCACTGTTTGACCGGAAACCTGGGCCAAAGAAAATTCCGGCGCCAGAAGGGCAAGTCATATTGTTGCCTTTTGCGGCCACGCCTTCGACGTAGATATGAGTCGGTGCAGATTGACAGAGAACAGGTCCCCAGAGCGACTCCAGAGCCTCATCCTTCGTCTCCTTTGCATCCATTGTTTCCTGGTAGAGCTGGTCAATGTACTCGGAGCCACCGAAGTCCGGTTTAGTTTGGTGTTCACGCAGAACGGTCGTACGCTCGAACACCTTGGCATCAAGGGTGATGCAAATGCGCATGTTATCGGCCCAGTTGTCGTCCGGGTCTTCAGTGGGCAGCTCGACGTGGAACTCATGCACCATGGGCAGTAAATTGTTCGAAACAAAGCCATAGTCAATTGTCGACTCTCCGTTAGGTTGCCAGGACGACTCTCCGTTAGGTTGCCAGGACGTGAGTCGGCCCGGGGAGGACCTCTCCAACGATGTTCCATTCAGTATGCTCAGATTGTACGTGTCACATTCTTGAACGAAAGCGCGGCCTCGTGAATTAATCTTTTCATCTGGGTCAGCCGAGACGCGTCTCAAACGCTCGACCCATTCCTGACCCGCAGACGAAGACTGGAGAGATCCAGTACGGGCATTGATATCCCCCAAAGAAACCACGGGCTTGTCTTCGCATTGTGCACATAATGCCACAGTCTCCCAGAATTTTTCCCGGGGCTCGACGTCAGTCCAGCCTTCCCAGCGAGATGTTGCCGGAGGTATATAGGCTCCAATCAGCCAGATCGAACCCATGTCGAGCACAAGGAAATCGGGTGAGCTCAAATTCGACTTTGCGAACTTGTAAGTATCGCAGATCATCAGTGCGATGCCGCCGCCGCGTCGCGAGTCGTTCAAGAGAGGTTTCCGCGGAAGTGAAAACATGGAGTAGCCGGCAGGGACATCGGCAGCGTCTTCCTCGCCCGGGAGCATATCCGTCTCCGCGAAGAACATAATGTCGTACTCATGCAGGCTGGCATAGTGAGCTTCAGAGTAAAATTATGGTATATATTCCAATACATTACTTTCACGTATGAATCCCGAGTGTTGGCAAGAATTTCAGCGGTATCAACAGCAACTTCCGGGCGCGCACCATCGGAGCGGGATGTGCGGGGTCGACGAGCATGACTATCGCGCGACACACGACCTGCAGAGGCAGACTGCAGCTGGCCAGTGTTCAGACTAGATCCGCGACCGTTGCGCGATCGACTTCCTGTCGCAACGCTTCGAGCGTAATCTTTGGCGATCGTATCCACAATTCGGCGGGCGTGGGGGCTGCTCGACGCAACCGGGGCTCGAGATGAGCAGTTTCGAGGGCGGAATTTATCCCACGCCTTTATCCGCGACGAGGACGGAGATGGTGGGGTGTTGCCAGCGAGAATGATGCCCCAGATAAAACCACGGGACACGGTGGGTTTCCACCAGCAAGCAGAGTAGACGACGAGAACGAAAGCAAGCACAACGAGCAGAGGTCCGCGTCGGCGCCGGCTGTGCCGAAAGAAGCCACACGGAACACATCGGGTAACCACCCGAGACATGGTCCGTGCGCGTGGGGGTCGCAAAATGCGGTTGTCGCCAAAGTCCCCTCGACGGGGGCGGCGCTCCATAGCGGAGTTACGGGCGCACAGTTGTCCGGTGCGTGGGCGCATCCAGCTGCGGCGATGGTGTCTCCGCAAACGGCGCCTTCAGGCCCAGATAGAGAGTCACACGATTGCGTGTGCAAGCCCTCGCGTTTTGCGCGATCTGCATGCAGGCGTCTTGGCTCAACCGACAGGGCGACGCGCTTCGTAGGCCATGGGGCCTGCACCCTTGAGGAGTGCTGCGTGCAGCTGAGCGGGAGCAGGGGGGTAAACACGCGATTCCGCGGACAAATCCAAAATATCGCGATTTCCGCCAGAAAAGCCTTCCGCAGCTCGACTGCCGGGACACAGCGGGCCAGCAACCATTGGGTTGTCTCTATTCAGGAGGTCTGCGTGTCGCGGGGCAGGAGCGGGGTCCACAGAGCCATTTCCAGAAATCAACATGGTGGTTAGACAGCTAGGAGTTGCGTCTGTGGACTTTCCAAAACTAGAGGAAGTTGAATAAGAAATACATAGCTTACAAGATCATTGAGAAAATGGCTCACCTTTGCCCAGAGCTAGAAGACTCAGAAGTCGGCGAGGGGGCGCGCTCAGAAGCGGGCGAGGGGCCACGGCCAGGGGCCGAAGCACCATTGCAGGTGATGGTGAGCGGGGACGCGTGCGCGGACGACGACCACGAGTTCGGGTGATAGCATGCCCACCCCCAGCTTCCTCAGTCTTCCCCTCAGTCTCTGGGGCGTTCCCTCGAGTCCCCGGCGCAGCGGAACGGCGCGCAATGCTACGCGTGGCCGCGGAGGTACGCACGGCACCGGTTGTACGGTAACGCGAAACTGCACCAGTGGCACCGGCAGGGAGGGAGGGAGCGCCGGGGGGAGGGAGCGCCGGAGGTCCAAACACGGGTGGACGAGAGACAGATGCTGCAGCTTGGCGACCATCATTGAAAACCGGTGTTTTTTCGTAAGGATGCTTGTACCACGCCGTGCCCGGAAAAGGGGGGTACTTCACTTTTGCTTGCAAAAAATGAGAAGATGTCTGGGAGAACGCCTTGTTGGAGACGTTGACCAATTCGTTATACTCTTTGCTACATATATTATTAGATCAGAAAAAAGAGGAAGACAATAGCTCAAACAAAAGTAAAAGTATGCTTACCGAAGAATAGAGATCGCTTGCAAAAGTTGCTGGTGATCATCCAGCAGGCCGTTGAAAGCTGAGTTTCCCGACAAACGCAGCATATCTTTGTTGGCGCTTCGAATCACGTTGGTCATGAAGACCATCAGTCACATCACAACATTCCGGCGCCTAAGAAAACCGTTTCCTCTGTTTGAAAAAAAGACTGGCAAGCTGGCTTGAGCTGTGGCGTTAATGGACTGCAAGGTGGATAACCGTTCAGCGGTTAGGGTTAGAACTTTTCGTGATGAGAAATGAGGAGGAGGAAAACGTACATTGTCATGGCTGCGGCGCACGCGAGCTTGAGCCTTTCTCCCTTGTTATCGCCGTGCTGTAAATGACAAGCAGCATGCGTTGGCTCCCCTGATGCTGGCCCGCCAACTGGGCTGCAAAGGGCTGAATTACTGAATTACTGAAAGTGAGGGCAGACATACCCTGGGTTATAAGTGTTGACGAGGACCTTCAGGTTCGCAAGGGTCTCAGCTTTGTCGAGCCGGCTGGCAATGGTAGTGACGATGACAGTTAGACGACTGATTCGGCGGTTAGAAGGCTTGGTGACGAGACTCAAGAGCAAGGAAGCGTACATCGTCAACGCTTCCGCGCAGGTTGAGGAGGATGCTTTCCGCGAGCTTGCACCCATTTACGCCGCTTTGGTGTAGAAGTGAAGTCGAGTCGCATCTTCATGATGTCGCTCACGCACGAGACGAAGTTGCCAAGGGGTGGGAGCTTTGCTGAATGAAATGTCAGAAAGGAAGGACGCGTCAACAGGACATGTGCACCGTTCCAAGCGTCATCACTACACCCATGGCGGTATAGGGCTTGTCGTCGTCCCCGGTCATGATCGCCTCCAAGCTCTGGTTCTCAAGCTCTGTCTCATCTGCGACCGAGCTTTCGTTGATCAGGCGCAGGTACGAGCCGCACTGCAAAACGAAGGTGTAAGCCGTTTGGAATCGTGATTGAGTAAGACGGGGGGGGGGGGGGGGAGAGAATGGGGTAAGATAACCAGGAGGGAGGGAGGACTCAAGGCGGTCGCCATAACCAGGAGGGAGGGAGGAAGGCGGTCGCGATAACAAGCATAGAGATGAATAAAACAGTGAGAGTAGAAGGCATACGCACCAGTCTGGCAGTCAAATGCGCGGCCACCGGCATCAACTCAGTCTGGAACGCCTCGACCATCACCTCCATGCTCTTGTTGAGGATGTCGAGGTCCGTCTCGTCGGACATCTTGAGCAGGTCCCGGTTGACCTTGCTCACCTGAGGCGAGACGGCGGTTTTGACTGCAAGGCGATGAATCAGGTTTTCCATTCTTGAAAGTAAAGGGCAGACATACCCTCGTCATACACGAGAACCATCTCCATCAACGCCAGCGCCGCCTGCACGCGCACCGGGAACTCAGGGTCGTCCAACGCAGCCGAGACCGCGCACAGGTGCACATTGAGGTTCTGCGTGCGCAATCTTAATATCTATCCAAAGCAAGCCAGCAAGAAACGCACCTCCGGAGACGAAAACTTCATTCCCGATTTTGTGAACATTCCAAGCACTGCACCGTGTAAGTTTCAAACCGTTGCAGTCAAGATATAACGGAGACACACAATGGCGCGCACGTACCCCTCCGCGCTCCCAAACTCGGGCTTGACAAACTGCAGCAAGGACTGCTCCATCCCGCTGCTGAGGTCCGGGTGGCGCATGATCCAGGGCCCGAGCGCGGCGGTCATGTTGAGCGCGCCAAAGCGCTGCGGGGCGGGGGCGTTGCTGGGGTGAATTTAGCTTCAAGTACAGCTAGTAGAGGAAGGGATGAAGGGATATTTGATATGCAAGGAGTTGGAGTATCAAGCCAACAAAGGCGCACCTCGCCAGTAAGGACGCGCACCGTTCGTCTTCCACGAATACCACGGCAGACGCAAAAAGCAAAGCGAAAGAAAGCGACTCACGAGCGCAACACCTCATTGCTAAACCCGAGGATTGGCATGAACGTCGTCGTGGTGCGGTTGCTCGCAAGCGAGAACAGGAACGAGGTCGCGGCCGAGATGGGGGGTCGCGATCGACTCGTATTCATCTGTGAGTTCGTAGTTAGTCAATCGGTCAAATCGGAAATATTCATAAGAGGAGGGAGAGAGGAATGGGAGGAAGAGAGAATGAGATGCGCGCGTCTCGCAGTGCCCCGCGGTGCGGACACGGCCATCGGGGCCTTTCCCCACAAAACAACCCGACAAAAACAGAAATAACGAGGAAAGAATCGTGGTTGGCAAACGCGTCGAAGAAGATCGGGGAGAGAAGAATAAAAATAAAGGGACGCGGTGAAAGATAAATAAATCTACATCTTCGTTGAGCGACGGGGCCCTTGCTCAATGCATGTGATCCACTCACGTCCATCCTTCTGCGCGCGCCTCAGGTCATTCGGCGGGCGAGAAGCCCGACTCGAAGAACACCACAAAGTACGCGACGAGCCTGGGTCGGCCGTCAGATTTGTCACTCCAATCCAAACATTGGAGAGACACGCACGCGCCAAGCATCTCAATCACCCCAGCCTCGAGATACGCGTAAGAAAGCAGCTTGCCATCGACGAGCGTCTCGCCCTCGTTGCTCTCCATCGCGTCCTCCCAATACGTCCGCGTAAAGGGCTTGCGGAGCTTGCCCATCATCACGGACAGTTTACTCGGCTGAACGACTTCCTGCGTCTCAGGATCGCGACGGAGCGTTTTCGTACGCCAGAGAGCCTTCTTCTTCAGCGAGAGGATGGAGCGGTCGCTGACTGTCGAGGTGTAAGGTTTGAAGCCACTAACATATCGAATGAGGCTTACCGGGTTTTCGGGGAGCCATGCGCATCAGGCCGTCGACGGTTTCCGGTTTGTCTCATGCGAAAGATAGCTGGAATGATGTGAGTCCAAGTGGAAAGAATGCGAGTCAAAAAAATTACCGCCACAAATAGCTCGAAGCCAAGATCTGCGGCAAACATGTTAGTACCGTACCTGTCGATGCGATTTGAAAGACTGACCGATAACCAAGATGAGAATCGCAGATAGAGGTTAGGGGAATGGGGACCACGACATCTGGGGGGGAGATCAGTTGGCGTCAATGGTTTGTGGGAGGAACATACAGAGGAGCTGGGGTATAACTTTGGGGGTACTATGTGACAACGTATATCTGAAAATAAATGTGAGTATGCGAATATCAAGCTTCGAATTCAAACTCACTGGATCTAGCGCTTGAGGTTAACGAATTATCGGCAGCCAAAACTTCAGAGCACTCACTAACTGTGGAAGCGAAGTTGTCGTCTGGACCAAGGTCAGCCTTATTCGCCCTTCTGGATTTGGGCAAGGACATACCAAGAAGGATCATGTTAGCGGCTTCTTTCGAGACATCAGATCCTATCGTCTCAAAGTTAGCCAGCATCGCATGACGGGGAGTAGTGGCGAACCCGAAATGTTCATGGCAATCCCCAGGTCGGCCTTCTTGCGGGCGAATCGTTAACACCATCACCGCCTGTTGTCCCGTCAGAAAGGTCAGGTAGGACAAGAATGGCTACTGACACTCCAACAATGTGGTCCAATGCCTGTGCACGTTTTACTGGATGGAAGTCAGCATCCAGCATAAAGAGCGCGAAACGCAGACGGGAAACTACACACCGATTTCCAGCTTGTGCTTGGGCGACGTCCGTGCGAAGACGATCTCCTCCTTGCTGAAGACTACGAGCACACGATGAGCACAGTCTCGCAGCCTCGACGCACTATGAACGTACTCTGATCCCATTGCCGGCCCTGCAGGCCGTCGATATCATCTCCATAGATGACCACGGCGCTGACTTCGTCCTCGTAGACCTCGTCCACCTCGCGGCCAGTGCGGGCAGCAAGCGTCTCCCGGGTGTCCCCGATGATCAGATTAATCTTCCGCGCAATCGCCTCCGCCGTCTTTGGGTGGTCGCCGGTGACGTTGGTAACGGGGTGCATCACACCGTCCTTCAGATACGTAGAGCACTTGGCGAGCACGCGCTCTGGCGCACCCTTGATGTACGCGGTGAGCACGCCGCCCGAGTGAGCCTTGTTCAGCTGCACAACGAAAATCAGGATCGTTACATTCTGCAACGCACAGAACTCACGATAACGAGCGCCCACTTGTTGGTCGAGTTGAACGGAACCTCGAACACCTTGGGGAACGCCTTCTGGTGCTGGTCGTAGCCGGAGCTGAGCGCGCGGCCCGCGAAGCGCGTGAGGCCGGTCTCCGTCGCGTCGCCGAGAATCTGACGCTTGTCGAACGGCAGGCCCATCTTGTCGAACTTGACGCGCGAGTTCAAAATGTCTCGCTGGAGACGCGGGGCGGCCTCGGCGGCAGTGGGTCCATGCAATCCTCCACGGTCTTTGGTGTTGATGGAGGTTTTCATGTGCCCCCCGAGAGCGCTGAGCGGGACCCGATGCTCCGTTATGTCGACGTTGGCCTCCTCCACACCCGCCTTCTGCTTCTCCTCAAGATGGTCATAATCCATAAAAAAGGAGGTAGTTTCGTGCGATATTACCTACTGAAGATATGCGTATCTTCCGTCTTTTCCAATCCCTAATCTCCCTAGTACTTCTCCTTCTCGAGCGTCCCGCAGGATGTAGTCTTTTGCGTGCACGGCGGACGGTTTGCGGCGTTGCATATTTTGTGCTGTGCGAAGGGCTTAAATAATTCGAGTTCAGCATCTACTCCCCATGGACAAAAACAGTCAGCACTCACCTCCCCCCGCCCACAAGCCACCGTCGTGGACGCTGAAAAAGGAAGGCGTGTGGCAGTGTTGCCCATCACCGATCTAATTAATCCTCCTCTTACAAGTTACCAAACTCTCATCTTGTAAATCCGTCTGCTGTGCCGCTGTCCTCAATACCCACTTTCCGTCTCTCTTGGGGGTTTCTGCACCGTCCCGGCATCTTCTCGGAGCTCAAGCTTCGGTTCGGCACCTTGACTTGACTCGTTTGGAACTTTGTCTCACATCGCATACGCCTCTGTTTTTATGAGCGCTCAGGCAAGTACTGTCGTGTCTCACGTTTCCCGCCTCCTCATCTATGGTACTCCAGCCTAATTCTGGACCACCGGTGCCGTCGTCTGTGCTTGAGTTCCACAACAACCAAGTGGTTGGACAGGCTTCGCAGCAGCCGCCGCAGCAGCGGCAAGAGCGACCATTCTCTGCGGATGGGCATTTTGCGGTTCCCCAAGGCCCAGTAGCCTATTCGCACGGGTATCCGACGCCACCATCCCACCTCACCGCGCTGTCGCCAGTTTCCGTCGAGTCACAGCAGCAGCAGCAGTGCATCTCGCAGGCTCGGACCCCTACCGTTGTCTTGTCCCCGCTCGACCCTCAATCATACCTGACACCCCCCTCGCACTTTAGCAGACTCTCTCCGGAGCAGCCGCGCCCCGCGAGCCAGCAGTTCTCCGTTTCTCTGCCCCCGACTCCGTCAACCGAAGCCTTTCCACCCCCCGCGCCTCAGGCGTTTGACCTCCGCGTAAGAGGACCCTCTTCATCTTCAACCTCGTTCCCCCCTTCTGAATCGCCGAATCGCACCGAGCCACGACCCCCACAACCATCCCATTCATCTGCCCCTTTCGCGCAAAGGCCTCCAAACCCTGCGCCTCCTCCCACGCCAGGGACCTTTGGTCAATTCCGAGTCAGATTGTCTTCCGCGCCGTACCCACCCCCTGGCGCTCCCCCTCCTCCAGATCCCGCCTCCTTCGCCCAGCAGCAGTATTCCAGCACGGCTCCGCCGCCGACCCGTATATCGACGAGCGCACTGAACTCGCGATCGAATCCCCCAGCGCAACACATGTCCTCTCGGTCTGCGCCTGCGCCTGCGCATCTGCCGACTCGAGGATCACGCCCTCCGATGCCTCCTCAATCCAGCTCCTCCCACTCCAGCGCCTTTCATTCCCAGATGTCTTCGTCGTCGCAGCATATGTCTTCATACGCGCAGCCTCAGTTGCACCCGCAGCCCCAATCGCGGTCCCAGCCGCAGTCGCAGTCGCAACTGCACACCCCAACAGATGTGTACCCCACGCGCCCCCCACATACATCATCGTCCCACCCCGGGCCCCCAGCGCCCCCTACCTCCATGCTCGACGCCGCCCAGGCGGCCTACAAGCTCCAACTCGAGGACAGCGTAAAGTTCCTCGAGGACAAGATGAAACACCTCACCGCCGAGCGCGGCCGCCTGCTCTACGAGCAGGCGCAGAACCAGCACGCCATCGCGGGGCTCGACACGCAGCTGCAGGCCGCGCTGCAGGACGGCGGGCGCACGCTGGCGAGCGTGGATGCAGCGCTGGCGACGGCCGCGCGGCTGCGCACGGAGCGGGCCGGGGCGAGGAGGCAGGCGGAAGAGCTGCTGCGGGAGCGGAATCTGCTGATTGCGGAGCGCGACGAGGCGCGGCGGGAGAAGGCGACCCGGGGGCTTGCGCTGAATAGCGTGCTTGATACGCACAAGCGGGAGCGGGATAAGTTTTGGGCGGTGCTGGAGGCGATGCGGCGGCAGAATGCGGAGCTGCAGGCGCTGGCGGACGGGAGGAATCGGGAGGTGGATGAGTTTCGGCGGGAGAGGGAAGAGCTGCGGTCACAGAGTGGTGCGCAAGGGACGAAAGTCGTGCCGAAGGTGGAGGACGTTAAGATCGTACGTATCCCTGTCTCCTTTTCCCTATCTCTTTTCACGCACAAGGACTTATTCCCCCGTTGCTCAGAAACCCGAGCCCGAGCTCACCCCCAAACCCGAGAGCGTCGAGGACTTTGTCCTCGGGCTGCAGTACCCGCCCACCCCGTTCGCGCACGTGGGCTACGAGCCCGTCGCCAGCACCAGTGCACAGACCCTCGACGGCGACCGCGCCCGCTCATCCTCGTCCTTCTCCTCCGCGCCCGGGCCCACCTTGGACGGCAAACGCAGCCGCGCGGAGTACGAGGCGGAAGCGGCGCTCTACGGCACGGACGCTGACGCCGACGCGGATGTGCAGCGGGCGCAGAAACGCGCGCGGGAGTCGGAGCCCTCGCTCGGGCCCGCGTTCCCGCTGTCGCCCGAGATGGCGCGCGACGCGGTCGACGTCAAGCGGCTGAATAGCCCGCTGCAGTGGTACAATTTCATGGAGGTGAGGAAGCGGGAGGACAACAGGGATGGGGATGGGTGGGGCGCGAGGTGACCACTGTATGGCGGTGGATAAGATGTGGAGTAGCGCGTGTGAGCGTGGCTAGGATAATTGGCTGGATTGGAAGCCTGACGAGTACGAGGATGAAAGGACGAGTGTTGAATTTCTCTCCCCCGTTCCCAGGGTTGAATTTATGTACTAAATCCCTACGTATTGAGACAATTAGGCCTCCCTGCACACCGTTTCTTTGGAACTGAAGCCAAGGTCTTTTGCCACGGTTGAAACTTCTCTCAAACATTTCCACACAATTCAAACCGAAAAGAGGGAACTTGAATCGAATTTACGTTGGCAAACAATATTAATACTACAAATGCTGCGTTCCGTGTTGAGGTTTCTTCAACCTGGGTCCCCTTTCACCGCTGATTCCTCGTCAGACCGGACACCTTGACGAGCTAGGGTTCTCGAAGTTGAATTGTCAGAAAATTCTTTGAGTATCTCAATCCCTGTAAACCCCGGCTAGTACTTATAGTTTGAAACGAGGGCGAGATGTCTGCAGTGCGTGATACCTCACATTTATTAGTAGTAAGTACATAAATTCGTTGACACTCGTACTTTGATAATAGTACTTCTCACGTATACTTCTGACTCGGAGTTTGCTCTGCTAATTCTTCGCCGGACGCACCGCCTCGGGGATCGGCACCTTGGCAAAGTGCGCTGCACTGCCCATGAGGTGACTCGGCCCTTCGTACCATTCCCCTGTGATAAATCCACAATAAGCAAGTGAGTTGGATGGTGAAAAAAAAAATGCAACACACGATCATGGAGATGGGGAATCCGGGGTTGAACGGTACGACACCCTCCGAAGAACTCCATCTGCTCTGGCAAAAGAGAGATATCAAGCTTGAACACCTTGCGCTCACCGATGAGGGGAAGCAATACGGATGCGACCGACGAGCGAACTTGACAAGAGCACCTTCGACAGCACTTCGGCGAGCGCGCAGTTTGCAATCTACAAGCACATTTGCAGGGTGACAATCCCATGACCCCGCTTGACCGCACAGTACTTACAAAGCGAAATTCTACGGCAGGTGTCAAAGTTCAAACCGAAGGATAATCGAGATGCACCGAAAGACGTACAACTGTCGCCGCTTCACAGTAGATCCACCGCCTGCCGCATCCCTCCTACCCACCCTCCCCACCTTATCATCGTTTATTGTTGGACATTGATGGCGCATCAATCCTTAGTGATGCGTTCGGCCGAGATCAGTCAGCCCGAGGTTTCTCAGTCAGCAACTGAAGGACGCAGAATACAGTGGAATATTCTAGATACAAGTACGATAGGTATATATACACCCTGTAGTTAGTCCTAGGCTCCTTACGAGTTTTAACCCAGTCGCCTAACAGCCCAAGTGTCAAAGCTTAATAGCTCTCGGCTAAATCTGCAACATCTATTGCGCAGGAGGCCGGCGTGACTTTGCAGCCCGCTACAGTCACGGTGGACAGTGGGCTCGCTAGGCGCAAAGGCACTTGAGGCGAATGACAGATTAGGGGCGGCGTGGAGCGCAGGCTGGGCGCGATCTGGCGCGTGCGTTTATCGATGAGGGTAGAGATGCATCTGCAAAGGCTGGACTCACAGAGCAGCAGAAACAGAAGTTGATGACCTCAAACACTTTTTGCACGCACCCTACTGGTTGACGAATTCACCGTCGCGCATGAATCATGATTGTCGCTCGGTCCGGATCTGGGATTGCGGTGCCGCTGACCGAATCGATTCACCGACGGTCGTTACACACACGGACGGTGCGTGACGACGAGGCGAACCACTCTTTCTCCCCTTCCAATGCTCCCTCTTCTCGCCTTCCTTCCTTCTCCTCCGCGCAGCCCCTTCTACCACCCCACCCGCATGGCACACACCACAGTCGTGGCGAACAAGCCCTCACACCGACAACTCCTGCACGGGGAAGACATTTCCGGCTTCATCACCCCAGACCTGGACCACCACGAGCGGAATGGACATCCATGCTGCGCGCTGGAGCCGTTTCCGACAATCCCAAGAGCCGCATCGGCATGCATCCCTGTGGCGACCAAGACGAAACGGACGAGTAGGCTGAGGACTCGAGTCCCGCACTGCAAATCATGGGTACGCGGGGCGGCATTAAAATTGTGTTGTTTGAATGGAACACATATTAGTTGGGTTGAATTAGAATATATTCCGTGTACAAAGTGTTTGTGATGACACAGTGGGAAATTTGAAGTGTACGAGGCATTTGCAAGGCATGGCGGTGGTTGTCCCCTGGGCGGCGTTGAAAATTGCGTTGTTTGAACCAAACACGCATCAGTTGAGTTGAATTAGAATATATTGCGCGTACGGAGTGTTTGTGATGACGCAGTAGGAAATTTGAAGTGTACGAGGCATTTGCAAGGCATGGCGGTGATTTTCTCCCGGGCGGCGTTAAAAATTGTGTTGCTTGAACCGAACACGCATTAGTTGAGTTGAACTAGAATATATTGCGCGTACGGAGTGTTTGTGATGACGCAGTAGGAAATTTGAAGTGTACGAGGCATTTGCAAGGCATGACGGTGGTTTTCCCTGGGCGGCGTTGAAAATTGCAAAGACGGTGGCGTAGGATTGAATTGAGTTAAAATTGGAATATATTGCGCATACAGAGTGTTTGTGCTGATGCGGTGGAGAATTTAAAGCATTTGCAAGGCATGGCGGTGGTTTTCCCCTGGGCGGCGTTAAAAATGTGTTGTTTGAACCGAACACGCATTAGTTGGGTTGAATTAGAATATATTGCGCGTACAGAGCGTTTACGATGATGCAGTGGAAAATTTGAACTGTACGGGACATTTGCAAGGCATGACGGTGGTTTTCCAGTGGGCGGTGTTGAGGCATGGCGGTGGTTGTCCCCCTGGGCAGCGTTGAAAATTGCAAAGACGGTGGTGTAGGATTGAATTGAGTCGAAATTGAAATATATTGCGCATACAGAGTGTTTGTGTTGATGCGGTGGAGAATTTGAAGTGTACGAGGCATTTGCAAGGCATGACGGTGGTTTTCCCCCGGGCGGCGTTGAAATTGTGTTGTTTGAACCGAACACGCATTAGTTGGGTTGAATTAGAATATATTGCGCGTACAGAGTGTTTGTGCTGATGCGGTGGAGAATTTGAAGTGTACGAGGCATTTGCAAGCCATGACGGTGGTTTTCCCCCGGGCGGCGTTGAAAATTGTGTTGCTTGAACCGAACACGCATTAGTTGGGTTGAATTAGAATATATTGCGCGTACAGAGCGTTTACGATGATGCAGTGGAAAATTTGAACTGTACGAGGCATTTGCAAGGCATGGCGGTGGGTGTCCCCTGGGCGGCGTTAAAAATTGCAATGACAGTAGCGTAGGATTGAATTGAGTTGAAATTGAAATATATTGCGCGTACAGAGCGTTTGCGATGATGCAGTGGAAAATTTGAACTGTACGAGGCATTTGCAAGGCATGGCGGTGGTTGTCCCCCTGAGCGGCGTTGAAAATTTCAAAGACGGTGGTGTGGGATTGAATTGAGTTGAAATTGGAATATATTGCACGTACAGAGTGTTTGTGTTGATGCGGTGGAGAATTTGAAGTGTACGAGGCATTTGCAAGGCATGACGGTGGTTTTCCCCCGGGCGGCGTTGAAATTGTGTTGTTTGAACCGAACACGCATTAGTTGGGTTGAATTAGAATATATTGCGCGTACAGAGTGTTTGTGCTGATGCGGTGGAGAATTTGAAGTGTACGAGGCATTTGCAAGCCATGACGGTGGTTTTCCCCCGGGCGGCGTTGAAATTGTGTTGCTTGAACCGAACACGCATTAGTTGGGTTGAATTAGAATATATTGCGCGTACAGAGTGTTTGCAATGATGCAGTGCAAAATTTGAACTGTACGAGGCATTTGCAAGGCATGGCAGTGGTTGTCCCCTGGGCGGCGTTGAAAATTGCAAAGACGGTGGTGTAGCATTGAATTGAGTCGAAATTGGAATATATTGCGTGTACGGAGTGTTTGTGCTGATGCGGTGGCGAATTTGAAGTGTACAAGGCATTTGCAAGGCATGACGGTGGTTTTCCCCCGGGCGGCGTTGCAATTGTGTTGCTTGAACCGAACACGCATTAGTTGCGTTGAATTAGAATAATTGCGCATACAGAGTGTTTGTGCTGATGCGGTGGAGAATTTGAAGTGTACGAGGCATTTGAAAGGCATGATGGTGGTTTTCCCCCGGGCGGCGTTGAAATTGTGTTGTTTGAAACCGAACACGCATTAGTTGGGTTGAATTAGAATATATTGCGCGTACAGAGTGTTTGTGCTGATG
>JARGYF010000283.1:0-41067 GCA_029203975.1 Mycena vitilis | reverse complement strand
CCACGCAAGAACAGCCAGGGAACCCGGGTTGATTTGACGAGAGCTCCCTGCACGCCAGTTCATGTCCGTCACTTCATCAGGAAAAATCCAGCCGTATATAGCTCTATGTAGCCGGCATAGCTCGCGTAGCGCTGTCGTTAACCCCCCTTCACGTAGCAAGCTGTAGCAAACCATGTCAAATATATAGCACTCTGTAGTGCGACATAGCTACACGCCCTTCCAATGTAGCTCCGTATTTGCGTAGCACGATAGTCTACATAGTGAGATGTAGTGCTACATGGGAAGCTTTACATCTTATTCTGCAGCCGGGAAACAGGGAAAATAGAATAGAAATTTTTCGACCGTGCATATATACACACCGACTAGCACATACTTAATCTATGACCACCCTCGCCTACCACGGTGACGCAAAGTCATCCCCCATAGCCCGACGGACCATGTCGCCCTGCAGTGGAGCATCGCGCGGCTGCGAGCAAAATAGCAGCCAATAACATGCTGAACGACGTGGAAGTACTCCTTGGGAATACATAACGGCCATTCTGTCTGATTAGCGGAGTGGTGGGAGGACGAAGGAGAACGTCGAATGCATTGATGCTTGCTGTCATGCCATGGAACCTAACAGTAAAGACTTGAGGTATTGTTGCAAGTAGCTTGGGCCCGAGAACTTGATAGAGCTCTACGTGCTCGGTTTGGAAAGACTTGGAAGACTGTTTTGAGATTCTTAGAAGATTGCGGGCCGGACAACGGAGGAACACGGAAGAGAAAAGCGGTGGGGAAGTCGGAGAGCCGTGCGTAGGGGGGAAAGAGCACCGAGATCGAGCAGAGGGGGGCGTAGAACGGTGGAAGCTGGTGGGAGACGGTGGTGGCAGGAGGAAAAGACGACAATGATGGAATCAAAGATGCCGTCCATGTCAACATGCGCACGGACCATATCACATGGTAATCGGGCCGAATGATCCGCGACGGCCTTTACCCAACTGAAACTTGGTCGACCCAAGTTGAACCCAACTGTTGCCCCAGTTTGTCTCCGCTTGAAAACTTTCAAGGTCGGGTGAAGTATCCTCGGTTCGACAAAGGTTCGACTTTGGTTCAAGGCTTAGTTTGGGGTGGGCTTGGTTGAACCAAATTTTAAAGTCCAACCCGCTAATTGACCGGGCTGCCCGTAGTCATAGTAAGTAGTGTGCGTAGTCACAGTAGTGGTATAGTGCAATGTACCTCTTCAGTCAACGATGTGGTGCTACATAGTGCTGGCCCTCAGCTACAGTGACTATATATCACTATGTAGCAACCTGCCAAGCTACACCGACTATGACAGCTACCACGCACTACATAATTAACCGGGTAACTACAGCCCAGGGAGTTTTTCCTGATGTTCCCCCACGTCCGCTGCCATGTTTCTGCCCCCCTAGCCTGGCCAGAGGTGCTTGGCACAAAAGCGAAATACCGTATGCCGATGGGGGCGCTCCGCCACCTTGCCAGGCATGGCTTGGACAGGAAAGACGGGTACCAACAGCGGAAGCAACGTTCCTTTCCGAAGCGTTACATAGCTGGCCGTGGCTACTGTACTATTTCGACCGAGTGTTCAGGTGACGCGTGACGCGACCGTCTGAACTGAACACTTTTGGTGTCCGTGACGGTGACATTCAACTTTTGAGGCCCAAATATGTAGGTCGAAAAACGTCAAAACTTCGCGTCCGGCAGTTGCCGGACTACCATATTTGGCAATTTGGACGTGATTGCCGAGAAATGAACCCTCGGAAAAGTGAACACCTATGGTGACGCGTGACATGGTGTGAACACTCGGTCGAAATAGTACAGGGTTAGGGCCCGCTGTTTCCGCCTGGCCAGAGGTCCTCGGCAGAAAGCGAAATACCGTCCAATCGGCTCCGGGCTATGCCGATGGGGGCGCTCCGCCTCCTTCCCAGGCTTGGCTCGGACAGGAAAGACCCGCACCAACAGCGGAAGCAACGTTCCTTTGCGAAGCATTACATAACTGGCCGTGGGCGAACATCCGTCAGCGCCCGTCCACACGTGACAGGAACGTGTTAGACATGGTGTTCCTTCATACCACCGCCAGGGACGCTACAGCCGCCTACGAGGCATACTGGTTTCAAGCCCGCCCCTTCCTCGAACTCGCCGGCTACCGTCTGCGCCCGAGATTCTACCCTGACATCGTAGCCACGCCAAACGGATCGTCCGCCCCGCGCTGGACGTGGACACCTGCAGCCTAACCCACGCGGTACGCACCGGCACCGCGTCTGCCCTAGAACACCTCTAACGCTCTCCAGAGGGACACGCTCATGGATGCAAGGCGAATAAGTGACGACAAGTGGGTCATGCTCAAGCGCGTGTCCAACACAATCCACCCACACGAGGTCGACATCGCGACGTTCTTCTCCTCCCCACCCCACTCGGACCACCCCAGAAACCACTGCATCCCTATCCTGGGAGTGCTGCGGGACCCGGACGATGCTGAGCACCAGATCATTGTGATGCCTCACTGCATGGCTATGTATCGGCCTGGCTTCGACACCGTTGGGGAGGTCGTCGACTGCTTGGGGCAGCTCTTCGAGGCGAGCACTCGTCCGCTAGATTCCGAGGCGCTTCCTGATCCCGTTTCTTTTCTTTTTCTTTTGTTCTCTTCCCCTTCTCCTTGGCAGGGCCTTCAATTCATACACGAAAACTTTGTCGCTCATCGGTATGTTCCACCGTCTGCCACGCTCTCTGAACTTCGCCGGATTTAGTGCCCAAGCGACTGCCAATATGAACATCGTTCAGGACCCAACGGGTCTCTTTCCGCAGGGGTTCCATCCCCTTGAGCCGTGGATGGATCGCAGGCTCGAGCGCGCTTCGCGCCACACCACTCGCACTCAATGCTGGCCACGCTTCTACTTCATCGACTTTGGCCTGTCTCGTCGATACGACCCCCAGGCCGGACCACCCCTCGAGGACGTCATCTTCGCTGGCGATAGGACTCCACCGGAACACGCGCGGCCGGCCTGCAACCCTTTCCCCACGGACGTCTACTTTCTGGGCAACCTCCTGAAAGGACAGTTCCTGTACGTCGGCATGCCTTGGACGACCGGTTCAGTCAGTGGCAGGCCCGTCTTTCCTATGTCCGTTCGTTCTGACCGTCGTGCAGGCCCGCAAACTGCACAAACCTCTTGCGTTCCTTCAGTCGCTGGCCGAGGACATGACGCAGGAGGACCCGGCGGCGAGGCCGACCATAGGTGAGGTCGTGTGGCGCTTTGAAGAGCTCCGCCGGGGTCTGAGCTCCTGGCACCTCCGCCAACCGGGCCGCAGGCTCTACCTGCGCCACAAGATCTTGCACCGCGTCCGACACCTCTGCCACGTCCTGCATGGGAGGCCTGCGGCGCCGAAACCCGCTGGCAGAGGCCCCCCACCGGGGCTCACTGAGGATATGAAGGCGTTCTATACGAGAATCCCGGAGGATCATCTGGCATAAGCTCTCACCTGTAGGTAGTACGCGCTACACCGAGACATGTATCACCTCTTGCCCGCCGTAGCTACGAGCGTCAACGAGCCTACCAACATGCACAACTACGTGTGTCGTGCTATGCCCCGCCCGATAAGCGCGTCTGCCGCCCGGCGGGTGACAGAATTCTTGCAAACATCGCTTGAGGACGGCTGAAGATCTTGTAGATGACAGCTTATTGCTTGAGGCTGTTTGAGGATTGCATCAGCAGCTTGAGTGCTCGAGCTTGCGAGCCAGAGTGCTTGCAGCTCAATTGCAGCTTGAAAGCTGAAGGCCTAGACGCTTGCCAGGTGAAGGGAGAGCGGACAATCTTGAAGAGCAGCGAGCCCCTAAGGGCAGAGACTCCGAGGGAGGGAAAAGAAGAGTGATGGCTTGAGGGACAGTGAAGGACATCACCGAGCATACCCCACGCCGTTGCCTGAGGACACGGCGACGTGCAAGATACCTTGCCGCCGAGGCTTGAAGCTGCCGGTACCAAGTCCTGACGCGGTGCCGATGAGGAACGTGAACAGGAGTATGGGAGCGGGGTGTTGGCGGGGTGTACTATAGTTCACAACGGTGTGCAAAATCACATGGAGTTGCAAAATATCGCTTCCACCAGTGGCCACGCGCTGGAAATAGCCCACATGAACTTCTATCCCATGTAAAAAGAATAGCCAGAATGGGCCAAGAACTGAGCGCTATGAGTATGCCGAATCGACTGATCATTTGATGGCGCGATTCGTTGACATCTCAGCAATCAAACTGAGCTCGCACTTTGCAACCCATCGCTCGCTCACTTCTTGGCCAAAGTTCAGAGAAATTTTTTCATCCTCTAATAGCAAAGATGTGTCGGTTCAATTTCCGCGACCTCCGAAGGCAAACGGTCAAAAACTGAGCCCAAGCGTATGACGTTCGGAATGTTGCAGAAATGAAAACCAGATAACTTTAGTGGATTCCAGAAAGTTTTTTTGTCCAAGTCTCAGATTCTGACCTGGCTGTATCATTGTCCACCACGAAAGCTCTGCATGCATATTATCGACCGGATTGGCCTGTGCGACGACGGTTAGCCAGCCAATCAGTAGGATTGATGGTACCCGGAATTTGCCGGGTGCAGACAAGGTAGCGAGAAAAATGAACTCTTAGTAAGACATGGTTGGAGGAAGAGGAGAAATGCTGGTTGAGGTCTATGAAAGCCAACGTAGGGGATCTTGAATGTCTTCCGTCAGAATTTCGGCAATGGTGCCGGCATTCCAACTTTCGGCAAGTTCCGGATGTCCGATAATAGCGAACTTGGAAAGAATAATTTACAGAATGCAAGTCGCAGACTCGCAACTCGACTCACCTGTTCACGATGCTACCAATAAGAGTAAGACAAAGTTTGTGCCTCCATCGGAAACAGCCGGAGCCATCAAATGACTCTGATGCGGCCGGTTTGGCAGCATTTTGTCATGTTCAAGGCCCATTCCTTACAGAATAGGCATCTAACACTTACATACCTTGCAGGTAGGCAGTACAGCACCGATCTGAATTTGAGCACAGAAAAAATCCCAAGACCGACAAAAGTTATCTTGATTTGATTTATGCAACGATCTGAACGTCATACAAGCGAGCCACATTTTGCAACTGTATGTCATTTTGCACCCCGTTGTGAGCTATAGTACAACGGGAGAAAAAGAGGAGGAGGAGCCAAATGGCAAAGGCGCAGACGCCGCTCGAGAACGCGGTGGAAAGAGGGCGACGTGCGAATCCATTACCAACCATCTGTCAACTTGAACCTGACTTGAGCCAAGTCAAGTCTACCAAGTTGCAACTTCGAGGTTGGCCCATGCACGCATCGCTCAGACCATGCTTAGTGCTCTCCATTTGTTAATGTGCAACCATGCTTTTCGGGGCAAATTTCGGTTTTGACCGGCAAGGTAAGGTCGACATTTCTCTCGACATTCCTCTCTTGTTCCTCTCCACTCAATTTATCCCATAAAATTTGAAACATACTACCGCGGACCTGCCCCGAAGCTCGAGGGAGGCAATATAATCGGAGCATTCGACAACGACATCCAACATCGCCGCACGGCACATCTACCTTGTCGTCCCCCTCGCGGCGCAACCAAGCGATACTATGACGTCCCTCTGGCGTCATTCTTGGGTTCTGCTGCGGATGCTCCGACGGTACAACCCCACTTCACGGTAAGGTGATCTTTTCAAACACGGCACGGTAACCTGACCATATACCTCCACGCTTGGCGACAACCTATGCATTTATTCGATTTTAGCGAGGGTTTCTGGTGGCGCGTCTCCAGCTGTGTCTCCACCCGTCTCCACTGTCGTATGCTCTGACGTAGTTTCTTGCAGCGTATAAAGCCACGCGCCTTTTACTCAGTCCCCAAATTCATTCGCATCGCTCAAACTCCTACATATCATGTCCTCTTCTACATATCTCACCGCTATTGCTGTCCTTGAGAATCCCCGACTTATTCCCAAGTCCAAAGCGTCGTCTTTGATGCCCAGATCTCGGGTCATCGGAACCCGCCATGATTTCATCCCTCCGCTATTTCAGGTGGGCGTACGCTGCTCGGCCTGATCTCGACACATTCATGCCCGCAATCGTCCTGAATGCGGCGGCATTTTTTCGGAATGATTCGATCGTTCGAGGGAATTCCTCCTCCAAAAGCTCTTTCTGCTCTACAGCGCGATCCCGATTCGCGCGGTCGCGACACCATTTAGCCCGGTCCACTATCGCATTGTGATCAGCAAAACCCATGGAAGTAATGACAGGTTACTTACTCTCGACACTCCACTCCTTCTGCTCCCGCGGGCTCAAGTTTGGGGGGCGGCCTACCGTCCAGAACCAAGGGTCCACAGCGCCACTTTCCCCCATCTTGGGCGCATCCCTGGTGTTTTTGGCGTACAGTTCGTCGTTAATCAGGGGCTGGAGCCTTAGATCTAACAGCCCTAGATTCATCAACGCTCCTCGCGCAAGACGATACTGGTCTGCAGCTACGATTCTGTCGTTCGCCAACGTTCGCAGGAAGTTCTGCGCCCGCGTGTTTGCGGACTGGCCTTTGACCTGCGTGATTTTGAACGCGACATTGAAGTTGAATGTTTTGATGGCGACGCGAACATCCTCCAACGCATCGTGAGCCTGCCCCTCGCGCAACATATACTCCGTTCTCGCGAGAGCCTGCATCCCCAGAGTGATGCGCCGAGTTTCATTGAACGACGACGGCAGAAATAACTGCTGCTTCTCCACGGCAATCGAGCTTTCGGCTCCGATTTCGGATTGCAGCGCCGGGAAGCGTTCATATTGGGAAACGCGCCAGACAGTCATCTCTTTGCGCAGACTGGCTCTGGCTGCTACTGCCTTGTCGGTCGTAGATGTTCTCAGCGTCCTCGTAATTTTATGTCTGTCCGATTCAATCAGCAACGAGACCATACAAGGCGTGGATAAACTCACTGCAGCTGCTCAAGACGTAACCCTTTCGAAATGAACTCGGTATCCCCACCACATACAGTTCCCCGCTCCATGCTTTTCTTCAGCTCCGCAGTTATCAGCTTTTCGTAGGCGCCGCGATGCGTTGGCGGTCCTGGCTTGCACATCAGACGACGTGCTAATCAATACGTGCAGGCGCGCCACATACCGTTCTTGAGATTAACCTGATAGGGGCTCCAATATACACCCTTACGGAATTCCCATTTCTTGGGTAGCGCCGTCCATTCTGCGAGAAGCTCGGGGTCGGTGGCTTCCGAGAGCTGCTCGAACACGGGAGATCGCTTGCGCAGTGCTGCGCAGGCCTCGCGATACATTCTAAGTAGCGTTTCTCCTGGTATGCAATCGTCAGCGAGGCTTTGAGCAACGTTCAAAACGACATACCCATCTGAATCACCTTGTCCCAGTTCCACTGTCCGCACCCGTCGTCTAGGATGTCGTGCCGGTGACCGTGGTTGGTTTCCTTCGTGCTCCCGGCGAACTGGTTCAATTCCGCCCACGAACCCTCGATGAGCTCGCCGATGAGAAACGCCAGATATTCCTCGAAATTGGTGGACCACTGCGTTTGGCACTGTGCGATATGGTTGCGGATATGCATCTTCGGCACAGCGCCGGTCAATCGCTTCACAAGGCCGACCAGCGACGGGAACCACGATACAAAGCGTGTCGTGATATTTTTGTAATACTGGCAGTACACGTCGTACGTCAGCACAATCCAACGGTGATCATGCGCGTCGGCGAGCGAATGACCGAGAGCGTAATCTGTGTGTCCGTAACTGAGCCCCAGGCGATGTCAGCTAGAACTAAAGCTAACCAAAAAATGGTACTCACCCTTCGCCTTTCGTTAAATCTACCATTCCCCCTGGCATAAAAAAACCATGCCGAGCGCATTGAACTGCGACAACCCCGCTGATGACCGAGTTCTTGAATTTGGCGATGTTTTGCATGCGAACCGCCTTGAGATCAGAGCAGGTGCATTTCTAAGACCGTCGTCAGCCATGCCGCGTCTTGCGAGAACAAACTCCAGAACGTACATCATCTACGGGACCCTGCTTCTGCAGCTCCTTGACATACGCTTGATATCTTGTGTCTTCAGGGAAGTAGGCGTTGCCCCCGTTCAACGCGACATCGTCGGGATCGTCGACCTTGCGCTTCCGTTGTAGCTTGAAATTCCCATCGGACGATAGGAACAAGGTATACAGATGTGGGTTGGAGGTGACGACCGTGGCCGCTGTCCCCAATTCGTCCTCGGAATCGGAGTCGACCAGCATGGCTCCACTGAATTTGGGGACCATCATTCTCCCTGCAGCTCACCTCTTCCCCTCGTCCAGACTCAATATGCGACAGCAGGCGAGACGAGACCGAGAGGACGCTGCGATGTCCGCAGAGATCGGTTCCGTGCGGTTTCGGGAGGTGGAGCAATCGGCATGAGGGGAAGACGGTCCTGGGCGAGTCCGTAGTTGTCCGACCACTGCGTCTATAGTCTATCGTACTTTGGTGTTTCCACAGCGTTCTCGACACGCCCGAGACCTTGTGGCTCTCCCAATGTCGACCGAGAAATCATGCTTCTCGCCCTCGGAAGACTACAAGGACTTTCGAGCAGGATATCAGGTAGTACGGCCTGTAAGGCTGTCGCTCGTCGCGGGCTCGTCGTTGCTCGAGGAGCTGGAGCTTTCGCTCGAGCTCGAGCTGCATTGCAGGTACCGCGCAGAGCCTTTCTCAGAGAAATTCTTTGCGGCCAATCTACTAGGTGTAACACCCCGGTTGCCTCTCTGCTAAGCGCTCAGTGAGGTCATGGATCCTCTTTTTCAGAAGGGCATTCATCGCGCCAAAATCTGGGTGTCCTGGTGTCCCGCGCCTCAAGAAACCTCAAATAACGTGCGTCGCGTCGTCCGAACTTGGTATGCTTCGCTGATGTCGGGGGAATCAGAGTCCCAGCAATGAAGCCAAGCTCAGCTTGCCGTTCGTTGGCCGCACCGAGGACAGAGCGGTGGGCTCGTCACCATGCTGCCATCCCCGCCCTCAAGGCGATGTTAGAGATGTCTCGCCGGTGGTTCGATTCGATTCGAAATACTACGGTAATTCGGAAGTCAAGACGATCATCATGGTATCGCCTAGTCTCTCGCAGCCAGACACTGTAACATGGGGAAGCTCGTACCTCGCTTGTTAGAGGTTGTTGTAGGTCAAGAGTTCAGGGTCCGACTGCGACCGTTCTCTTCAGACTGAAGAGATCGGCCACAGGCCTCGAGAAGATACACAACCCCCCGTCAACCAAGTAGCGCGTAGGCGTCGCGTCCCAATCCGGACTGGATAACGCGGTCAATACTACAACATAGGTATCACCTGCTCGTCGACTCTGAACGTCCTCGTGTTCGGCCCCTGCCCGCCGCTCAGCTGCACGAAGCGTTTACTGCCCCCCTGTTTTTTTTTTGGGGGGCTCAATCTTGGTGTCCAGCGAGGATGCGGGCCAGGCGGTGTGCGATGGACACGGGGAGTGTGAAAATTCGAAGCCCGTCATGCTTCTCGTTCAGGTTCGGGTTCATATCGTCCACCTCGGCCTCGGCCTCTTCCCGGGCAATACAGGCCCCCTCCCGCTCCTCGGCCTCTTTCCGGGCAATCCAGCCCCCCACCTCTGCCAGCGCGCGCACCGGGTCTTTCTTCCACCCTAGCAGATACCCTTGCAGCTCCGCAGGGGAGAGGCTTCCAGAGGGAACCACCACGGAGAACTGAGTGGCGAGGGCGGCGAGTTCGGGCGCGGTGAGGGGGGAGCCGCTAGCCGAGAGGTAGCAGACACTGGAGGCGCTGGCTTCGGGGAGTGGGTAGAAACGCAGAAACATCTGCTGCAGCTGATCCGTGTTCGCGAGTGGTACGGAACCTGTGCGTAGGTATGGAATGGTTCTGAACTACCGTTAAGAGAAAAGATACCTTGACGTCGATCCGCCCAGGGCGGATGAGCGCTGAAAAGCAAGTCAACCCCCCATCCGCAGTGAAGGATCGTCAAACGTACCTGGGTCCAGGCGCTCGACATGATTTGTCTAGAATCCAGTTTCATACCGGCGAACCAAGAATCCATCGAGGAGGTGAGCACGCACCGTTGCGAAGACAAGGCGGCCTTCCTGGCCCGCCACGGAATCTAAGACATTCAGCAGGCCGCCGAGGGTGACCTTCGGGCGTGGCGGGTGGGTCTCGACATCTGCGTCGCCTTTGCGGGAGGGAAAGGCGCAGTCGATGTCCCTGGGGTAACCAGCTCGTAGTCAATGACTAGGGAACAAAGGCACGCAGATTGAAGACACACACTCTATCAAGAGTATCGATCGGGGGGGGCTGCAGTTCACCAGTCTGGAAAGAGTGTAGTCGTCCTGCCTGACCGCAACGCGTCAGAGTCTATCCTTCCTCAGGTTGCATATCGGAATGCTCACCCCTCACCCGCAAGGGAGAGACAGAATACCTCCAAGCCCAGCTCAGTCGCCTATGCTCGGATTCAGCAACCTAGACGTTCTGGAACGAACGTCAACGCACCAGGGCATGGACTGTAGTCGATTTACCTGTTCCCGGCGCTCCGTGGAGGAGATACCCTGCGGGCAATCAGCCGGCTGAAGCTGAAGAGGGAGTGAGCATACCTCTCCGATAGGGCACCCCCGCAGAGGCATACCATCCCTCGCTTGCTAGGAACTCTGTCGTGTCCGACAGCAGCAAGCGCTTGATCTCCTTGGGAAGCACGAGCGTTCAAAGGATCGGTGGCCCTTATCACCGGGGCCCTGCACGTCGGAGCATGGGTCAGCTTTCATTCAATGTCGGACGGTGCGGAGAGGTGGAGGGAGATGCACGCAGAGCGGACGGGAGGAGGGCGAGAACGAACATACCCCCAATCCCCAAACTTGTCACCGACGCGAATCGTCAACTGCGATATCGCCGTCTTCGAGTAAGCGGTTTTGGCAGCCTCCAGAAACTCTTCCAGCCGGCGGGTAGTGGTCGATGGCATGAGCAGCTTGATGTGGCCGCCGGTTTTGGAGCGGATTGGCCTGACAATGGGGATCAATCACATCGACGGAGAAGTGACAGAGAGAGCCACACGGACCTGATACCCGGGGACGAATTCCACCCGGATCCAGTGCTTCCTCCATGTGAACCAATGGCCAGTGTTGGGCTCGGCGTCAGCCATTGCGATTGCGCCGGGTTCTGTGAGGTGTCTCGTTATCGACTCTTCGACACTGGTAGGCACTCCGCTGGAGCCGAATCCATGCAGTGTGCATGGATCGCCCGAAGAGCGCGCGGCGGCTTTTCGACCGCGAGAAAACACTGAAAGCAAAACACACCTCCTCTGTCACGGCGCATCTGCGCCGTTCGTAGAAACCGTGACATCGGTCGGCCGCACGAGGATGTCTTGCGACCGCAGATAGCTGTTCACCCAATCGTACGAGGGGTCTCCTGTGGTCCATTCATATTCCGTTCGATCGGGTCCAGAGACAAGCATACCTTCTCTCAGAACACCCTGTGCTAGTTGAGCATTACTATCCATCGAGTAGGACTGCGAAGACGTGCCTTGACGAGAACTCCTGTAAAGGAAAGTCGTCAGCGGCGGAATCGGTGACGAGCGACGGTCATGAACACGCACGGCTCGCGAGCATGGAGACCACTTTCTGTCCGATCAAGCGTCCCCTGGCACCCAGTTACCAACTCAAACGAAGACGGCTGCGGGAAACCAAGAAACGCACAGTTCGACTAGGGTACCGAAGAGTACGAATCTGAGGGACTCGGCGACGCCCTGGTTGCTCAGCACGAGTTTTATTAGCAACCGTAGGACCTTGACGATCGTCCTCCACGAGCGCTGCTTGAACCGGCAGAGGGCTTGTAGTAGCAAGGACATGATGGGAAGAGGAAAGCGCTGAGCCACGTTGCTCGGGAAACACGTGAGCGGGTGCATTGCAGCACAGCAAGGAGTTTAAATCCTCAAACATCAGGCAGGGCCCATTCGTTCATCGATTTGAAAGCCGGGTTCGAAGATCTTCATCTTGCCTCGTTTTGGCCTCGTATGTTTCCCCAAGAGCGCTGAGGGGTCTCCGGTCTAACCCGTACCAGAACGGAAACACAAAGAGTGGGAGAAAGGAGGAGAGAGAAGAGAGAAGAGAGAGAGACGCGATCCAGAAGGACTGTCTCGTGCTGAACACCACTCTACTGTTACATCGCTACCAATACCTCTGCGCAGTCCAGGATTTCGAACGCACGCCACAGTTGCGTCACAGAGCTCACTCCCTCGGGCTTGGATTACGACTACTTATGAAATAAGTATTCGTCCATTGAGGACTTGGGACCATCGCGCAGTGTTCGCCTGAAGGGCGAAGGCCTTCGGGCTTAAGGCCTTATGTAAGGCCTTCAATAAGGCCTTCAGAGCTGCTGCTGGATCTTGAAGCCCTCCGAAGGCCTTCAGCCGTCACACGTCACATTTCTTTTTCTCAACCCCGGAGCACCCGTCTCGAAAATCAATGCCCTGGCGGCTGGCTTGGGTGTGATTTCTTTTGGTTGTCTGGAAATTGACGACGAAGTGTAGGTAGGACACAGGAGGTTCAAGCTACCATGAGCTTAAGTCTCGCAATATCACCAAGTTTGTCCACAAAGTGAGTAACATAGCTTGAGCGAGAACAATTAATGTTACCCTTCCTGTGGAAGGTGGGTCAATTTTTTCTCCAAGCTCTCCGACTGGCTCTATGAGCCGTAGTCGGAATTTGATCTGAAGGCCTTCGCGCGAAGGGCTGCTGAAGGCCTTATCCTTCATAAGGCCTTCGCCCTCGCCGAACCATGGAATAAGGCCTTATGGGCGAACACTGCCATCGCGAATATCAGTCCCTTGATCTCGATCGAAGCTTTTTAGTGGCTGTGTTGAAGCCTTTTCCAACTTTCCATCGGGTTTTAGAACCGGCCGATCTGTGGGTAATCATAGATCAAACTCACCTGAGTTCGATTCCGGCACCGCGTGTATGCCTTCCCACCTCGAGTCCATCGGTCCTTGACTTGGATTCCAAGTACGTTTGTTGCCTACATCTTTGACACTGACGGCAACTGACATTGAATTCTCCCTCTAGTCTACCGACCCGGAAGACTTTGCACTGAAGTCGATCGACGTTCTACGATTCGGACCACCGTGAGCTTGCTGTAAGAGCGATATTTTTTCTTGCCAGGCATATCGGCTGTAAGCATTGCTGTGGTACGAAAGGCTGAGATCCATTCGGAGCATCACTGGAAGCCAAGCGTTTCTTTGTTTGGTCCATCGAGCAATATAAAGTGTTAGTTGGTTGTTATCTTGAGTGTCTTCGCGTGAATTACAAAAAAAGATCATATAAGGACGCGTGGACATACAAGGGAACGGACAAAAGCATCTAGGCAAATGGTTCCGACTTTAGATGGGCTTTAGCTATACCATTGCACTTTGGAATAAACAAAACATTCGGCGTTCTTCGCTGTACAAGAGACCCAGCGACTCCAAAATCAAAACAACATCTGTGGCAAACTTCCTGAGACATTAGGCCGCGAACAGCGCCTGGTTCAACTTGGATAAACGCTCAAATCGACCTTTAGCTATAAGTCTCACAATTAGAATTAAATCAAGTTTCAGCAGCCATATACTGTGGTTGGAACCCCGAACTCAATAGGACGAGGATCGTAGTGTTGTGTGTGTGTTGTGTGTTTTGGTTGGGTTTGGTTGGTCAGACCATCAGTCAGATCATTCAAATTTCACCGTTGAACCGATAGTCAGCGTTTCAACGTCATCTCGCAATGGGCACCACGCTCGTTGCTAGTGCGCTTGCTCTTTCTTATCAACACATTCGTCCCTCAATTCTTCTGGTTGGACATGCGATTTCGACCCAGAAATACAAGCCTGGATGAGACCCGCGCGCGGGTGTCTTGAACTCCCGCCGGAACTCTTCCTTCCTTCTTCCTTCCTTCCTTCCTGGGAGCATATTTTACGCTACTTGGATGATCCTGAGGATCCTACGGCGCTTCTCGTCGCGGCGGCGCTGTGCACAATCACATCTGCAGCATCATGAAGCTCCCCGTGAATCTCGGTGTCGTCAGTTGCTTCCAGCTCGAGCCTGAGTCACTCCCGTTCTTACAACGTTCGGCCTGGGTTCCTCCTATAGTACGTCTCGCGTGTACATTGAAGCCAACCGACAACCTTCTGCGCGGCCTCCGCATCATCCTCGTTATTGTGGACCAATCCCGCAAGCTGACGGCCTTGGATCTCGAATTTCCGCCTGGGACATTTGGGAGACAGAAGAACGTGGTCGCAACTGAAACTCTTCGCAGCGCGTTCTACGACCTGTTGAGAGCTATGTCCGCCAAAGCTGGCGGACAGGTTTTGTGTTTCAACTCAAACCGCTTCTCTGTCTGTACACCGGAGACACTGTCTTGCAAATGCAATCACCTCGCGCTACGATATCGCCGTCGTTGCATTGCTAGTGCCGGGCTTCCACGGCGGCCCCGGGTGCGCCTGCGCAAGACAGACTACGGTGGCCTGGCCCATATCTCATTTGTCTCCTCCGTCAAGATATGATCCCATCCTATACGGTGATTTTGGCCAGAGTAGCACGACAATTCCGGGGTTGCATACCATTTCGGATCCCATTTCCCTCAGATGACACCGCTGGATATCATCCTCCAGCATCTCACTGATCACGACCTCAAGTTCTTGTCTATCCTTCGGGATATCACTCCGGAAGCGCTCCCAACGCTAAAGCCCTTTCTTTCTCGACATCCACCGTTGCAGGAAATGTACATCCATATTCCTCACTCAGTCCCTAGCACTCCTCGAGGACTGGACATCCGTGCGAGGCTTGCCTCCATGGTTGACGATATTGCGTGTCCTTAGGTGCTCAAGATTGACGCTCCGATATGCCCACACGAGCGGAAGGAGTTTGTGCACGGGTTACGGGTGGCTTTCCCCTGCATAGAAGTTGTGTACCCCTAGGTCTGAGGTATTGCAGTTATCTTCCAGTGTGTTCGGGCCTGCGTTTTTTGTGGGAGTCTGGGAGGCAAGTATTATTATATGCATTTGTACAACACACAAACTATCCGCGAGGCGAGACGCATCAAGAAATTCGCGTGGACGACGGCACGGACTGAAATGAGTGGGGTGAGCTGTGCGATATCTCACCAGGTCGGAGTCGCCGACATGTGTGTACTGAATCGGGAATTTAGGAATTTACTTGGAAGGAGCCTGCAATCGGGGGTTGTAGCAGCAGATACGTTATGCGAGGTCAAGGTAGGAGGTCGGAATCATTTGAATAATATTTCATGGCGAACCCGTGCTCACTGCAAGGGCTTCAATAGGGCGACCGCGAATACAGCAGCGGAAAATAAAATTAAAAAAATCCAATGCGTTGAGAGGAGCGGTACGAAGAAAGGTGAATAAGACGGATACACTGAGGGAAGGGAAGAATATGGGTTGTGAAGTGGACAAGTTGTAGGTACGGTAAGGCGGGGACGGCGGAGACGCAGCAACACAAGACCAATACAGTAGTGAAGTACTAGTCAAGCTGGGGCAACGGTGTATTGTCCACATGAAGGGCGCAGCTCCGGGTGAGAGATTGAGACAAAGCGAATGAAAGGACGCAAGACGGCGAAGAGGGGGGAATGCCCCCGCGCGCCACCCGCCGAGGCCCTTGAGTGATGGGGGTATGCTGGTGCAAGTAGCGCTCCGCGCCTGCGCATGCGGGCAAGGCATCGCAGCACGCCACGGCTGCAGCTCCCGCAACCCGAGCGCATGCCACCGCCGCTCACAGAACGCAGAGAGCGAAGGGCCATTCTTTTGCCCGCGCGCACATCCTCCCGCAAAGCAGCAATCCATGCCCCCCGTCGCAGCCAAGCCCAAGTGACGCGCGTCGAGGGACCGATCTGCACCGGGGCGATGGCATGTGGCCGCACCCTCATCGCGCCCGCACCGACGTCGCGGCCCTATCCACGCACGAGCGCACGGGAAAGGTACCGGTGCTCAGCGGGATCCGTGAAGGCGCTGGGGCGGGCGACGAAAAGCGTGCAGCCAAGCGATAGCCATAGAAAGATAGGGCAAAAAAAAAAATGGAGCGCACCAAGAAGCAACTCTGATCTGGCCCTCTCTCGCATCTAACCCACAGCGCGGCACCGTCGAATCTTTGGCTATGCGAAGTGGTCTTGAAATCCGGATGCCCCAGGGATAGACGCAGAATCCAATGCGCAGACCGGCGAGCATAGTCTAGCCCGGGAGGTTTAGCCTAGTCTAGCACAGCGTAGTGTACCAGCGCAGGCGCCGGACGACATGGTGGCAGGAAGGAAGAGAGCGCGTGGCGGTGTTGATCAGATCAATCCCTCTTGCTTCCTCCACCCCATCTCTCATCTGAGCGCGATCCAAGCTGTCGCGCGTTTACTCTGGCATGCCTCCGCTCTCTCTGATTGATATCCCCCTGGAACTGTTCTCGGAAATCCTCGGTTTTCTCGATGCAAAAACATTGCTTTTGTGTACCTCTGTAAGCTGACTCGCTAT
This sequence comes from Mycena vitilis, assembly GCA_029203975.1. Taxonomy (NCBI): domain Eukaryota; kingdom Fungi; phylum Basidiomycota; class Agaricomycetes; order Agaricales; family Mycenaceae; genus Mycena; species Mycena vitilis. The sequence continues at coordinate 24,591 of JARGYF010000283.1, read as the reverse complement.
TAGCGACTGCTGTACACGGCTGAAGATACTTACAAGGTTTGCCGCCTGTGGCATGAAACTGTGAAGCAATCTGCGAAAACACAATACACAATTGAGCTCTGGGCCGATGGTATGGTCCGTGGCAACTCTGGCGCCGTCACAAGCGCCGACGCGCTGGCGGCCTTGCTCAAACACCGTCGCGCATGGAGCACCGTGGAATTGAGGACCAAGACCGTCGTCGAAATCGAGCCCTTGGCTGCCTGTCGTGCGTATGAGCTTGTGGGTGGTATTTTTGCGCAGCAGCACCAGGGGGCGGACTTCCTTAGCATCGCGCTGCCGGACGTGGTCAATGGCTGTGAAAACGCCAGAACCACTCACGCGATGGGCCAGGACCTTCAGAACATTGAAGATTTTGCGATGGAACCAACCCAGGACTTGCTTGCACTCGTCAGCGCGACACCAGGCGGAATGGCGCGACTGGAGTTGCGTAGCATCTCGTCGCAACAGCCCCATCCACTCGCTGCTGCCCCGCATTTTGAATTCCAGGTCGATGAGTCGGAGCCTATTTCCGTCCAAATTGCAGGCGATGTCATCAGCGTTTTTTTCCCCGAGCCCGTCCGTGTTTTGTTACTCAACTGGCGCTCTGGGATTATCCTTGCGGTGTGCTCTATGCTGGCCTGCTCATTCTATTCTTACGACTTAAACAGGAGATGGACCAGCCGGAATCTTTTTCGGATTTCCACTTTTTGTCTCCACGCTCATACATCTTGGCCCACATAGATGACGAGGAATTCGTGGCAGAACTGGATATCTGGGCATTCGACGGCCTGCACCCCGATTCTCCAATTCTCGTCGCGAGACTCATCCTTCCCAAAATTCTTAATTCCGCCTTCACATCCTTGATAACCGTACAAGCTGCGCCATTTAGCGCCAAACCCTCCTCCTCTGGAACAGCACCATTTTCAAAATCAAACGACAATCGCGTGTACATGTTCATGATAAACTACTGCCATGAACATATCTTCCGTCTGATCGTCCACGGCCGATATTTTCAGCAATTAGTCACGGACCATCTGAGAGAGAATAGAACGGAGGCGGCGGTTGTAGTGTGGGAGAACTGGGGGCCACAAAACTCGCGCATGTTGCCCGGCGGGGTTGACGAATGGGATAGGTCGGTCGAGCATTTGCGCCACGTCCACATTAGTTGACCAGTACTGTTTTCCAGGCAAGTCCATGGCGAACGTGTTGCGCTTCCATGCCAAAACCCCAGTGGCGTGCAGGTTCTCGACTTCGGGATTATCCCTCGGCGCGAGGTGGACCATCAAGCAACACTATCCACGCAGCTCGAGATCAAGTTGCACCTAGAACCGAGCACTCTCGAAGTTGAGAATCTTTTCCCAGACCCTGTAACGACGGCGCTCCCCTACCGCAGCACAATACGCTCGCTGGACGGAGAAGAACACAATATATTTCTCATCGATGAGGACCGCCTCATAGGAATGGATGTGGACGTGGGTTACATTGCTTCTGAGGCGCTTTCTAGCTAACGCCCACCTAGGATGCTAGCCGTCATATGACTGTGTACGCATTGTGAAATCGTGTCGCCCAGTTCGTGAAGGACCTTTCCGTAGCGCCCATTTGATATGGCGGTCTCTCTCAACTCACGAGTGCACCAAATCAAATCCTTGAATTTCCTATGAATGGTAGTGTGTCTTGTCTTTCCAGACATTGCGGCGGGGTATAATTGACGACTTTTGCTTCGTCGCTCAAACCAAAGCGTCAATCTGTGACTGATCAACGGTTCATATGCTTAGTCCTAAGCTGAGTCCGGTTCTGGGTTAATGATTCGGTTCGAAACTCAATGGCCCTGGTGAGGTACAGCAGACCGAGGTCGCCATTGGATGACCTGCCCTTTCCGCCCTTTGCGTCAGTTCGACTGACTCAACTTCGGGACCTCGTTCACGACAAACGATCGCCTGACAGATCTTTACCGGTTTTTATACACTTACACTCTGGGTTGATGTTGGTGTTTCAGGGTACGTAGGCTCCGGGCTGTTTGACCTGGAACTGCACTGGCACCACTGTATTTTGTTGGCTTGGGTCCGCCGACTCTGGCCAGGAGTTTAGATTGCACCCAGCCCCGGACGATTGATCTCAACGGCGCCCATGTAGTGTCAACACGGATAACAGGCCTGGAAGTAGCGCGAAATGCGTTCAGCGGAATGCGTTTCATTATCCATCACCATGTCCAGCTCCGCGCCCCGGTGTTATGGCACTCCTGCAATGAAGGGTTGTAAGCATTGGTGCCTCCCGTTGTTCTTGTGGCAAGTGCTGAAGAATCGAGAATGGGGTTCGACAGCATGCTCGAGCTAGAAAGAGCTTTGCGTTTAGTATAATTTGGGGGAGACGACCCTAGGGCATTTTTCCAGAGCGAACCAACGGCGCTTCGACGAATTTCCTTTCCGAAACTAACATTCTCGATCTAGAAACAAGAAATCGGAGAAAAACGGGCACGAATGATCTGGCTGAGCAAATGGTTCAAGCACCGGTGGGGTATGGTAGGAGCGCGGTTCGACTCCTTGTGCATTGTTGCTTTTGCGAGAGAAAATGAACCCGAGCTCACGACCGTTGGCTAGTTGAAGTCAAGGCTGTAGACTGTAGGCGACAGTCGCCAAGCTGCGATTGTCCATCTTGTGCGAACAAAAAAAGCCCGACCACAGTAAGGTGATAAAATCCTCCCGATGAGACCTCTAGCTTTGTATGCTTCACGGGAAGAGAACCAGAGGCGAGACAGTGTGAGCTCAGTGACCTTATACAGCACGTTCCCGACAAACCAAAAACATGGAATCAACGCATCTGAGGCAGCAGTGTCTTATTTATTCAGTTTCGAACTTCGGAGTTGTACGGCAGGTTGAACATACTTGATGATCACATCACGTCGGTGCATTAGGGATGATAGCCTTGCATTCTGTACGTACTCCCGTCCCCACCTATCATTATGATGGACCAAGTTGTGCCATCAATGTGCACCACATTTTTAGTTTTTATCTCCGAAACAGCACTCCGGATTCCTCCCGGGTGTGCTGCAGACACCTGTCTATTTGAATCTTGACCAATCACGGTTTCCAGACGAAACGTACCAAGAAAGAGAAGAATAAAAGAGGCCCAGACAGGACGTGGTCGTTCGCAAAATAATCCCAACAAAAATTCAACTCACAAGAATCTGATTGACGCCAAATGTTGATGGTGTCCACATACTCCGCTGAACATGCAGCCCAACGCAATTCTGATATCAATACAGTTCGACTCAAAAACGACAAAGCTAGGAAACTCCGTTGCCTGATAAAATCTTGAGTATGACGGCGACTCGGAGATCTGTATCCGCCGCGCTATCAATTCGTAAGTAAATCCTCAATCAAGGACACCTTCTTTTCGTTCCAGATCCCGGGCGCAGATAACGAATCATGTGAGATATTGACCCACTATACAGAACCTTGTTCCACAGCTTTCGTTGGTTGCCGTCTCACCGCAATCCGCCTCGTGTTCTTTGCAGCCAATCCCCCGCCTCTGGATCCTTCGCTCCTCGTCGAGAAATGAGTGGCTATCTCCCCTTTTGGCACTAGTATTCGGGGATACCCGGGCACTCATATATAGTGCATCGGCTTTCCACAGTGTGGTCACGATATCCAACGCAGTCCCTTTCCCCTGTGTCAATGCGCCTCTCGCTTCCGGGCTGGCACTGCTCGAGCCGATCCAGGTGACAGAATATCAGCAAAGTTGCCCAGTCCTCACCTCATGTCCCCCGCAGATGGTCCATAAATCCAACGACGATCTTCAATGTCTCGCGGAGTCCGTGCTCACGATCCGAGGCGTCAGGCGTCCCCGTCAAGGGAGCCTTTCCTCATAGATCACTGTATTGAATCTAAGTCAGAAGTAGATTAGGGCCCAAAGTCGACGCATCTGATGTTGAAATCGGCAAACTGTACTCAGTTCTCATATTCGATGGATATGTGAAAGGTCTAACGGCACAGCCGGGGACCATCCCTTCCGTCATCGGCATCGGAAAAGATGGGGCCTTCGCACAGTACATGATCACTGACGCGGCTGCCCTCGTTCCGGTGGGGAGACCACTCCCATTCGTACTATTGTATCGCTCAACTCATGCATCCTCCATACTTAGCCGGACGGTGTTCCCGCCGAGGTAGCTGCAATTGCATCGGACGCAGGGGTAACCGCTTACAACGCTGTTCAAAACGCGGCAAAGGTTCTCTACTTTCTTCCTCAGTATAATGCCTTGGTGGGACTGAATAATTAATTGATAGGTCAAAAAGGGCGACAAGGTGCTGATTTTTGGTATCGGTGGGCTCGGGCATATGGCCGTTCAGTATGCGAAATACTTCGGCGTCAACCGGTAAAACTTCTTTTGCTATTCTCAGCTTCCCAACCTCAATCGGGTTCCCAGTGTATGCCTGCGACTTCAAGCCTGCACAGCGGATTCTCCAATTGGAGCGGCAATTGGCGCAGGTGTGATACAATTTACCACGCGATTCGATTCGGCTGCATCCACATCCTGACCACCCATAGACAGGGACTCAAAGAACTTCTGATAGCAGCGGCCGGCATCTTTCGCCCCCAGAGTGTTGCAAAGAAAAACACTGGAAAATCTCAAGATCGAGTCGGATCTCATACAGCTTCAGCGTCTCAAAGACGGTGAAATGGAGACGGTAGCCACAATAAGTTGTCCCGGACGGCTGAAGTTTTGATGCTTGCTGATATTTTTTAGCTACGAGAGGGGAAGAGTGCCGCTGAACGCCTGCTCGAAACTAAGAAGAATTCGAAGCGCTCACGGCAGAGTTTGCCAGGGAGCGTAAAATGGGGACTGAGATGCGAACAGTGTGTGCGTTCTACCTTCATTCACTCCCTCTGATACTCTGTAAGGCGCTTGAGGAGCGCTACCTTTCGATACGAACCGTGGAATCGGAGCTCGAGGAGAAACGGCGGACGTACGATCGGGACCTTCAAGATCTGACAACCCAGCGGGAAGTGAGCACGCATGCTTACCCTTTACCAGTTACAATTGAAGCGGAGCTAGGCGGGGGATTCGAAACGGGGCGGGTACGAGCGTACACTGGGGGACGTTCAAGGGCGATACGCCGCCGCATTGGCGGAGAAGGATGCGTTGCAGGTTCGTGATCCTGTTCCAAGATTTCCTACATGACATCGCTGTGTCTGAGACTCATTCGGTACCAGGGCTAGGATATTTGGCCGCGTCGGCCGATCAGCGCCGCGTCGCGGCCGCGTTACATGGTAGCACCGCCGCGTCCCAAAACCACATCGCCGCGTCGCAGCACCATACCGCCGCGCCGCCATAGACGCGGCGATTTATCCTGGCCCTCGGTACCATCATCTGACATTCTGATGGTCCCTGGTAGGTTCCTTATACACCACAAAAGGTGTTCTGAGCTTGGATCCGTACATCCTACGGTTCAACAACGAACAACGGGACGCCAGGAAACAGCGGTATGCTCGACACTGCATTCGAGGACGTGTTGATTTCAACTTCTCCAGAGCGATACAATTATGATGCTAGCCAAGGCGTTCAATTACAGCACGATCCCTGTTTCCCGGTACGCCCTTCACACAATGCGCTCAGTCTAATTCGACGTCTTGACGTATATCTATCCAGCTTTTTGAATGAGTTTGGGTGAGTTATGCAGTTCAACTATCGAACGGACGGTAATTATACTGGTTTACGTTCCACTCAATGCCGTCGTTCTATTCCTGGGAAAAGGTGCGATGGTTTCTCCTTCAACTTCACCGTCGTAGCCTCACGCGATCACCATCCGCCTGCAGGAAGCCTGGACCTCCCGAATCCCAATGCATGTCAGGTAATTTTTCTCGTCCACCTTCCGCCTCCGAAGTTGATGTCTCCTACAGGTTCAAGCGCAAATGACGCAGGTCGTGGAGCTTTGGCTCCCCACACCGTTGACGTCCGACTCCAATCAAATGTTCGCGCAGTGGTGCTGGAGCACCCAGATCTTCCAGTCCATGACCATGGTGTCGCAGATCGCGTGATACAGACGCGGCGCGGGCCAGGGCGAAAACAATCTCGGAGCCTTGGTTTGACAGCTCAATGATATCTGGCAGGGAGTCAGCTGGAGCAGCATCGAGTACTCCGGGAGGTGGAAAGTTCTACAGTACGGACTGACGTCGACGTTTTCGCCGCTCACGATTTACCCGTTCTAGACACCGAATAATCAAACACTGGAGGTTATCGTTACGTCCGATCGGTGGGAGGCCGTCGAAGGGTCTGCGCAGCTGACTTGGTACGACTGGAACGGGAACGCGCTTAACACGAGCACCCACGATTTCGCCTTCCCGACGCTCAACAATTCATTAATATCCTGCACTCTGGGGTTGTATTCCATTCTCCCAGCCGGGCATAACGCGACGGACGTTTGGATGCTTCTCAATCTCACGGCGCAGGTGGACAACAAGACCGTTACCAATGAGCAATACGTGCGTGCTATTGCTGACGTCGTCCCCATCTCCCTTTGCTCAACCGTTTCACAGTTCACCCCCGTCTCGCTCGCCGACGTCCCCCTCGTTAAGCCCCTAAATTCATCGACAGCACTGGGTTACCTTCCAACGGCTTCTACTTGATTCCTGGAATCGACCGTACCTGTGCGTTTACCTTTTCTACTTGTTTCCCTCTTCCTGATGTTCGAGTCGCGGGTGAACAGTGAAGTTCGTTGTGAACACCGAATTGTCTACGAATCTCAATCCTGATCCTGCAGACTTCGTGGTGCGATCTCTTTGGAATAATAGGCATGCGTCGTAACTGCGAAGGTTGAGTGAGAGGATCCGAGTCAGATACATGTATATGTCTCCCCGCTTGTATTATAATAGTCAGATACAGAGAATTCAAGATACTGCGATGTTTCTAAAATAAAGTAGCCACTATCCATCAGGAAAAGAGTCGACGAAGCTCCACGAGTGTTGAACGCACCTTGAGCCTGTTGCGAATCTTGTCTTGTGGTCCATAAGAAAACGGCCCTCGGGAAGTTCCGAAATTTTGGGGCACGACTCTGTTTGTAGTAGAAACATCAGAATAACCGGCGGCGTCACCGCGAAGTCCAGAAAACGCTTTGCCAGATCTCGGTACAAAGAACATGGCGCTTTCAATACAAATCTGATCTTACTCTACACGCTGGCACGCCGTCAATTGTCATCCATATTGAGCACAGCCGTGTGTGGACTCACTTGATCCAGACTACTGAGCCCCCGTGGCCTCAACGGTGTGGTCCCATAACTTTTTAACGGTGTTCGGATCGGCGGCCGTGTAGCCAATATCATCTCCCTTCGCGCCACGCCGCGTGAAGCCTGGTTTCGAATCGAACAACCCCAACAAGCTGGTACTCTACGCATGTCTGTGGAGAATTCGAACATCAACTGAGACGGCCCGCTAAGTCAATAGGATGAAGTACTTACTTCGGGGGTAACGGTGAACGGATACGATGCCAAGGAAATGAGGGGAGAGAGCGGCTTGAGAGCCCAGTGTTTGGGCAGCATCATCGGGGTGCGTACCAAGCCCGGCAATGCGTGCTCTCCATCCCCTGAAACGACGGAAGACGGATGGGTACTCATGCCCACCCCTACCAACACTATGCCTCCTCGTTTTGCTGATGGGCAGATTTTTCAATGGGTCGAGCAGAACACACCAAAGACGTACGAATGAAGGAACTGGGGAAGTACATAATTTCTTGATAAAGGATTTCGCAACGCCATTGTATAGTGAAATACTCGTGTGCTCACCGTGAACCAACTTGCGACCTGACCTTGCTCTGTGTGCTTGTTTGTTCCTCTGCCGTAACCCTAACCGTCCACCGCCGCCGTCTCAAGTCCGTGAAATGGTTTCACGTGCTTTTACCTACCGTATAACTCCGTGCTAGCTCGTAAATTAGTTTTACGTGTTTGCAAACTCCCGTATAAATTTGCTTTAGCCTTCATATTCTTTCATAAAACAAAACACCATTCTCACCACCCAATCCTTGATCCTCGATCCTGGACGAGAGTTTTGTTCTGACTCTTCAAATGAGAATTTTTCTTCGGTAGACCTGGTCCCTAGGTCGGTACCAGGAATACGTTTACAAAGGGTTCTAGACATGACATCACTGCTCCCAGCGATGATTTCATCATTATTTCGGGCTCAGAATGCCCCAACTTTCAATGTTCTTCCATCGCGAAAGTGCGCTTCACGGTTTCGTCAATTCTAGTCATTTTTACTGAATCGAATTTGTCTATCATTAATTTCATCCTGAGTCCAAACACTTTTGGCTCATGACAACGCCCAGTTCATCAAGGATGTCTTGAACAACCCTGACTTGCAGCCAGACACTGCAGTGAACCGATGGATCCAAGGAATCATCATGTTTCATTTCGAGCTTTACCTGCAGTTCGCTTCCAGGGGCCCGACGCGTTATCACGCAGAGGACTCGGTGAAGGCGAAGTCGCAGAAGATCGACCGTGTGGCATTGTTGCACGGGACCTCGCTTAAAACCCAATCTATTTATAGAATGGATTCGGATCAATTTTCGAAATTTAAGCGAGAAGGATACTATCAATTGGCCAAAATGACATTTCAACAAGTCAACAATTCGTCAATTGGGGCCGATCAAAAATCATCCCCGCATGGGAAATTTCCTTGTGCGGATAGCACTATTAGTGCCGATCAAAATGTATCCCCATATAGGAAATTTCCTTACGCGGATAACACTATTGCTACCGGGGTTTCCATGGCAACCGACACTATTGCATCCGGGAATGCCGTAATTGTGGGTCCAGCAAAAAGTGCCTTTAGAGACCGTTGGAAATCTCCACGATATTTTCAGCTGCGCAAGATATCAAGCTGGAAATGACTGTTAGCATTGATCGAAAAACAGAAGACCGATATTCCGGACCTTATGAAGTTCATCGCAAGAATAAGGGAGGTGCTTACGTTCTAAAAGAACTCCACGGATCCATGCTCAAGGGAAACTCGGTCGCAGCTTTCAGGCTGTTGTTGTACATCACCTGCAACCACTGGTTCATGAGCACTGGATGGATGGGCCCCGAACCGAAGATGAACCTGAAAATTCCACCGCCACGTCGGATAGCGAGTCACAAAACAGCAGCATGTCTGACTGAAGGCTCGTGCTTTAGAAGACACACAGTAATCAGCCGATCTGTTATACCAACTCGACCGTCATCCACCACATCCATGAGCCCCGCTTACAGTACGCTCCGTGGCCCGGCCATGGAACTATCATTACTCCTTCGCACCCCTACACTCTCGACTTCAGTACGCTGAAGCTCCCTCCCATATGCCCCGGCGCAAGGAAGGAGCCCTGCTTATCCCTTCCATCTTTCATCACACCCGCTCCTATCCATCGCGGCTATGCTTCTATGGGGGAACTATTCAATACCAGGCCTTTGTCGCCGACTCCAGTTCTCTGGGGCCCTGAGCCCTACACCCCTCGACCAGGAGAATTTCGCTTTATATCCGCATATTTGCCTCGTATGCCAGGATCCAGCCCTATGTTCATGGAAGAACTGGTGCTCCAGCCGGAAGTAAACGAGCCCAAATCGGACTATAAGGGTGTACGTTGTACATTACGATCCCACAGAAATATTTGGATCCCACCCTCCATCCTGCGACGATGCTCAAGGAACTGCCACTTCTATACACCAGTTCTGACGCTGCTGAAACCAGCAGCGAAAGACATATTTCGACTACAGGCAGTCTTCCTAGCTATTCACCCTAAATATGTTGTCACATGTAACAAGCCCTTGTTCCCAAAGCGGTAAGTAGTTTGATTCGGAAGACCATCAGCCTTCAAATATGAACAAACACAAAACCGCACGTGACCTCACTTAGGTGTCGCTTCCCACCCCTACTCGTCATGGCAGCACCATCATACTCGCAGCTGATCATGAGCCAGGATTCGTTCTCCGACTACTACACATACCCTCCTGTGCCGGTCGTTCGGGTCAATCCTCTGAATTGGGAGCACCCACCGTCGTGGCCCCTTGAGACCCACCCCGCAGTCACACCTGTCTCGCTTCGAGCTCTCCTGGATCCCGCCCTTGAGGGCAGATGTCCCATTCCCACTTCGATCCCAGAGCACCCACTGGTGCGATACCAGCAGTTTGTACAGAAATGGCTTCCGAAAGCCCTACCTGCAGGATACTGCTACACGAGCCCTTATCACCCAGCTCCTGCCACCGTTCCCTCGCCAGCTAGGATTTACGCTGAAGACATGTACACGAACCCAATACGCGTAAGCGTGGAGTCCACCAAAATATTCGTGGCGGAAGAAATACTCGTCTTCGTGATACTCCCACAGCTACACCTCACCATAAAGCGAGGAACCATCCTACGAATTTCTGGCGACCTAAGTGGACGCTGGATAGTGGAGAGGAAATTGGACGAACACGAGGAATTTCATATCATTCAGGCCAAGGAACGCCGGGACCGTCTCGTTACCATTTTGGCCATTCCCCGAGAATGCTCGCGCCTTAGAAAGCGGAATACGAGCTACCTCCACGCTACCCAGTAAAAATTGTGTGACAATTGTAACCATTTCTTGATGACTAGGAATTTGTTCCATCATTGCAAACCGAGGACGGTTTTAATTACAGCTGTTTGCAAAAAGTATGGCAGTAGCCGAGATTTTGATAAAAAGATCAAATTTGATCTGCCGGCTTCCGGCAGTGGCAGGCACTCATTTCTCACTTGTTTCTCACTCTCTTCTCAACCGATTCACCCAATTTTTGTAGGGATGGGACCGTATTAAGCAGGGCTTCAAGTTCATACCCATCTCAACTGTTAAGTGACAATATTCAGATCCACCAAGTAATTGTTCACCGCGGATGTGATGAGCCAAATAGTCTCTTATAAACAGACGCTACAACAAAAATGTGCTCGTACCTCGCTTGTTGTAGTCTGTCGTTTTGCCGAGCGGTTTGATCGGAGGTCGAGTGTGTTATGTAAGCGAAATTTTGTCGCTTCAGTGCGCGACGCGTCCTTTCCCAGTTCTGCATCGAAATCATGTTTATCTTCCCCAAAGTTCTCACTTGTCTCGAACAGTTGGGGGCGCAACGGGTCAGGATCGAAATGTTTCGTTCCTTGGCTTGAACACAAGGAGGAAGAAAAATCCGAGCATGCGGAATATTTATGCACTTTTGCCTCCTGAAATTCAGTGTTATGTTGCTCTGAGGGATGGAACAACGGAAAGGAAAATCAAAAGGTGAGCACCGCCACAATGTTCACAAAACGATGTCGACCTCCAACCATCAGTGGCGCGGTTAACTTCAGACTATGAGCCAAAAGTGTTTGGACTCAGGATGTCAGCGACGAAAGTAGTGACGAAAGGAGTGCCGTCGTTTTTCTGATAGTAGATGTGCCCTTGCCGTCGGGCATGGCTCTGAAGAAGGTGGAGTCGATCTCATGGGCACCCAAGTTCGAGTCGCCCAGAGCTCTTGCCCAGACATCGTACATTGTTTTACCGGTTTTCCGGTCAACAGTGCAGCGACGCAGAGTGATAGGGCTCATTGAAGATGGTATGAGGAGGATTTTGAGAGAAGGTTGAGCGAAGGAGAGTGGGGATGTAGCAAAGAGGCGGCGCTACTTACTTATGTTGCGGGATCAACAAAACTCGGACTGTCTGCACATTTCACTCCCGGTACATTCCGTCGCAGACCCGGCACATTCTCTTCACGCCCGGCACATTCGCTCGGCATGTACCGGGCTTGGCGCAACGGTGTTCAGGCCCGGGATGTTGATTCTTCCGGCATCGCGGCTATGTCGGTACGTTGTTCCAACCCGTTTCTCCGCTCCGACTGTTGTAGCTAATTGGAACCAACAGTTTGTCCTGGCATTGCTCTCTCTTCAACACTACTTGCAAACCCACCTGCATCATTGACATTCAAGTCCAAAATTAGAGTTGACACGCGCCAAAGCTCGATCACCCATCATAAAAACTCCCCTCCGGAGGGGGATCAATTGTGCACGTGAGAGGAAACCATTTCCTCTCGCCCTCAAAAATGCAGATAAATATGTAAGACGCTCTGGAGTATCTACGTGTATATATAGATTAATATAAAACATTGCCAGAGCCGTTGTCATCCCTAGAAATCCGTAGAGTCAGGGAATGAAAGAGAACGACAGAATAAACAGACTTGACACGCCTTATTTCCTCTTGGCTTTCTTCTGGGGTTGCTCCGACACGTCTTCATCAGCAACGCGTTTACGCGTCGTTGGAGCGCGAGAGCGCGTTGAGATGATAATGTTAGCCTCATCCACCTCTTTTCGTGCTCGCCGTGACTTCTGGCCAGTATCTGTTCGATGTTCGACAGGGGGGGATGGAGCCGGTGGCGACTCAGAAGGAGGTGGAGGCAATGTGGGCAGCTGGTCGGATGGGGCGCCCAAAACAAAGTCAAACCCACCAGTCCCTTGAACATCAGGAGGAGCGGTGTCAGGCAAAACACTAGACATCCCATACGACATGAACTCGTTGAGTGGCTCCATGGCGAGGGGACCCGTGGCGAGCATGCCGGATTCGAAGGGCATCAGCATATTGAAATCAAAACCAAATACCGCGGGATCGAGTATGGGATCCAACGACGAGACTTGGGTCATAGCCAGATCCTGCGCAGGAAATGTAAAGCCAGTGTCCGGGAAGCCAAGACTGGCCAGGAGCGAATCAATGTTGGCGTCGAAACTGGATGCGGTGTCAGCTGAGGGTTGAACCCACTCAACAGGCATCGGCTGCGCATCCTCTTGTACTGGGTTGGTTGTAAGCAGAACAGTATTCAACGAGACGTCGGACTCGGACTGCGTCGGTTGTACAGGTGCGTCTAAAATTCGATCAGAATCAATAGTTGAACAGTCGAAGCGAGCTTAAGAAGGCACCTTTCCGTGTGCGTGCCGTTCTTACGCGTCCGCTGGAGCTTGCGGATAGAACAACGGCCGTCGATTTTGACTTCCCCCGCCTACCAGATGGTGCCTTTGCCGCCTTGAGCTGCTCCTTCAGACTCTTGGTCGCTGCAATAGAGGCGTCGAGTTGACGCTGCAGCTCTTTAGAAACATCCTCGGTCTTGCGCGACTCGCGGGCACGGTGCACAGCGGCAGACTGGCGCTGGCCATTGCGAGCCATGCGATGGGCCAGCTCGTTGTTCGGGTTGGAGAGGATCCCAGTCTGCAATGACATCTGGATCTCCCGCGCGACATTCTCGTCGACCTTGCGGCGGCTGCAAACGAGTTAGAGATGTAAAGAAGTCGTCAAATAATATCGACTGACCTCTCAAGTGCTTCAACCGGTGTTAGTTTGATTCCCGTCAGAGAGTTGGTCCAATGGTGCTGCGCCTCGTTGGTGTTTGTCGTGGACGGAGTCGAATCCCATACGTCCGCGGGAATGCGCGACTGGGACTTGACAATACAGGGAAGAATCCAGGCATGCATTTCTTTATGTTTCCACCAATCTACGCAGTAGACATCAGTGAAGGTAAGCTCAAAGTCGATTTGAAACTCACCAGAGATCTTTTTTTGGCCCAAGCCATAGATAAACGTGGAAAACTCTTCGAGCGACTTTTTCGAGTCAATATAGAAAACATCTTGAATGCGCGCGTACTGCTCAGCAGATACAAGCGATTTGAAGTCGTGAATTGGCCTTGAAGAGGAATCGGTACGGCAGGAACGAGAGAGAGAGAACGATGTACTCCTTCCCATGTCTCCAGCATAGCTTGATAAATTCCGATGCGACTTCTTCGGGTGGGGTATCGTTGGAAATGCCGCTGTACTCGGGATCATTGTGTTTCATGACCGAGCGACAGAGACCGATGGCCTGTTGACCGTCCATGTCCAGATTCGTGACGAGGAGATTACCGCCTCGAACAAATCGTTTGAGCGGAATGGGTTTACTCGTGACCATGAGCTTAACCTGCTGAAGCTCGTCGAAGAGAGCCTCAAAAAAATCTGTGCTGGCGCCGTCGATATAGGCGCGAAGAATGGATGCGGCTACGGAGCGTTAAATGGCAAAACATCTCTTCGAGTGAAAAGTGCGAACCTCTTTGCACAACCTTGGCAAATATAGTGAGCTCCCACTCATTCACCTTGCCCTCGATCCCCTTGTAAGTGCCATCCCCGTCAAACGACGTGACTCCGGGATCGTCGAGCAGCTTCAAAAGGTAAGGGACAAAGGTTACGATGATTTTTTCGCCTTTCTTCGTCTCAACGTAACTGTGGATGTAACGTTCAGGGAGCGGCTTGGTTAACTCCGCATGAAAGATCGGACGGATGGCTAGCAAACGTGAGAATGGAGATGGAGGGGCCGAAGACCATAACTTACCCTCGACGCCAAGACCATTGGGATATTTTTCTAGCTTCGCGGCGTGCAGCAAGTCCTGTTTGACACGTTTATTGTGGAGCGGCGGAGCGTGGGCCGCCGGCGTCTTCCCCTTGAGGAGTTGCTGAGTCGACGGTGCTGTGAGAAGTGTCAGCCGCGAAATAAACTCAGACGAATGATTCAAACCATTGTCGATCTTCGCCACCGTGGCTCCGAGGACACCATTTGCGTCGATGCACTGCCGATAGGTCTCCTTGTGGCTGAACGAAACCTTGTTAAGCGTCGGCATCGGGTGGTTATGGCCGGTAGTGTTGTGAACGATGAGCACTTTGCGAATGGAAGGATCGTCCGAGACGAAGATCGTGCGGACGGCTTTGCACGGATAGTTTTGTATCCTGCACGTGACAGCTTCAAGTTTGACGCGAGTTGGAGGTGGGATTGCGACCGGGTGTTGCAAATACTTTCGAAGCTCGCCTATGTCGACCCACTCATGGTCGAGGAATTTGGCGGCATTGTCGGCAATGTACGTGGGATTAAAGAGCTGGCTAGACGCGTAAGAAGCACTCCTTAACATCGTGGTGAAGACGTACATAGTTCCGGAAGTCCATCAGTTGACGAGCGGACAGGCTGTCAAGGTATTCTTGGTCGGCAGGCGCGTGTTTTGATCGTGGTTCGGCATCGGCAGGCATTTCGACGCGCTTTTGACGCGCTTTTGACGCGTCGACGGCGAGAGGCAGCGAGGGTGGTGGTGGTAGGAAGAAAAGATGGGCAGGGACTTCTGAGTCAGACCACGGTCTGAGTCAGATGTCAGACGGTCTGACAGGTGTCCCATTCCAAATGGAGCTTTGCCGATACACGGTACATTTCAAAATGGAAAGTACCGGGTTTGATCTGAAAGGCGGCACATGGACAGAATGTACCGGGTCTCATTGGTATGTACCGGGTTTCGGAATGTGCGTGCAGTAGGAGCTTTGTATATACTCCTTATGTTGTAGCGGGGCGGGAATGTTGAGGAAAGTCGTCGAATATTCTGAATATGCGCCGAGCGCCACGTAGACTCCACGTCCTCACCACGTTGCCACCCGTAGATCCTGAAGAAAGTCAGAGAATATTCGAGGAAAATTCCGAGTGTTTCACGCTTACCCAAATTATCTCCGTTCATGTAATACGTTCCCGACGCCTGAGCTTGGGCACGGATTGAGACTCATCATCAGGGTGAGCCCTCTTCTGCCTAGATGGTACAGAATTGCCGTCCACCTCCATGATGGTTGGCCAGGCGAGCCCGGCAGTGTTGGTGGCGGAAGACGAGGCACGCAGCTGAATCAACTGGGAATTCATATGATCATCCTCTGCCGGTGCCGTAGCTGGCGTGCCTCGTCACCCATGTTCTCGGATAGTTCTCCTCCACCAAGTAAAAAGCCGTGGCTTCCTCTGCCGTCCCGTACCGCATTATGGTCCGATGATACAGCATATCCATTCGGCGGAACTCTTCACGCACATCTTGACTTGGTTGACGCTGGATAAATTTCTGCTCGAATGGTCGGAGAATGTAAACTCCGGCGAGTGATGTGGCGCGGGACAGCATAACATAAGGTGCCTCTGTTCCGGTTGTACTTTCTAAATCCATAATAACGGCATTCATCGCTTTTCCTTGCAATTTGTGAGCTGTCATTGCAAAGGCTGGGACTAAGGGCACTTGGGTTCGTCTTATCAAGCATTTTCGAATAGAATCTGGATGTACAAATTTCATGTCGACAGTTTCGCTAATGATAGTGGCATGTTTTGGAGGTAGGTTCGGCAACGCAGGACCGGTCATATCCGGTATGTACACAATGCAATCGCAACAGTCAAATTTGAACCACTGCTCAGAGGTTCGTCGCTGTGATCAGTCTCATCCCAATGCTGCACAGAGTCTGCCGCGGCCCGACAAGCTGCAGATCTGTTGGATATTTGCGAAGACCTCGAAGCATTAGAGTCGGATGAACCGGACGAACTAGCAGAATACTGAGACTGGGACGACTGCGAAGAGGAAGAGCGGTCACTCTCTGGACTGCATGTTCGCGGCGGAGAGGATGATCTGCTGTCGGGAGCAGGAGAGGGCGGTGAAGGAGGGTTTTGCTCGTCCAAATCCATAGTTGTAGGTTGCGAAAGAAGGTGTCGTGCTCTTTCCACCTCCCCGAGAAGGGTCGCGTAGTCGGCACTGCGCTCCAAAAACTCATCCAATTTTCCGCCCTCCAGTCGTTGGTAGCCGCGGTCAAGGCGGTTGACAGCAGCATGGTCCATGGTTCGCCCCGACCTGAACAAATGCAACTCCTCCTCTTTGTACATGCGGAGGAGGACCTGGGTCTCGTCGCGTAGATGGGGAGAAGTGTGAGCTTTTGACCGACGTTTCAGGTCAAATGCTGTCTCGATGTCCTCTTTTATTTTGAGGAAAGGACGTTCGGGGCGATCGTTTGGCGATAAAATTTGTCATCAAACTCCCCACCTCAACGGCTCACCATATCCTCGAGCCATCGGTTGTACCACTCCTGAATGAGGTCACCTTCAACAAAGTTCCCAACCTCTCCTCGGATGGTGAAGAGCCAATTATTGAGCAGTGTGAGCTTGAGTTCCGGAAAGCATTCATACTTGAGCGGAGCGTCAAGCTCAAGCATGTACCTCATGTAGTTCCGGTTCGAAGTGCCGGCAAACGTGAAGATAAAAATCTGTTCGCAATTTGGACTCAGCAGAAGTTATAAAGAGTGAAGTGTACCTTCAATATTTCGAACATGCGACCGACATCACCCTCTGAAATCGCGTAGTTCAGCTCAGTCCACCATCCGTATTCCATGAGGACGAGGATCGAGCTGCTGAGTACCCTATCACCGTCAAATTCTGGCTCTTCAACATGTATCTTGGGCCTGTCGTCCTTAGCCTTGCGGATTTCCGCAGCAGGGGCTCCCGGCGGGGAGACATCGTCTTGAATATCCGCGAGACCGGGCATTTCAGTGTCTGACTTATCCTCGTCGTCGCGGTGCAACCTCTGTGCAGTGGCTGCGTCTGCTGCTTGACTGACAGGTGGAACGGGATCTGTCTCACGAGCGGAATTCCATGGTGTGCCTGCTGGGAATTTTTGTCGCGGTTCGGCATCGTCAAATTCAGCTTTCGACAGGGACCGGTCATACGCGGCCTGGGAAGCGTAACGTTCGCGCAGAATTGAGGCTTGGTCCAAGAGGTTTTCAAACGTGGGTAGAGCGTCGTTAGCGGCAAGATTTTGGAAATGGGCACATATGGATATCCCCGTCGATGTCCAACAAAAGGCTTGTTAGATATTATAAGCACATATGCAACCAAGATTGAAGGGAAAGACATACCGCCCAAATCAATGTCATCCATGATTTTCAGTCCGATTCATCGCGCGATGTCGCATCGTTGAGGCTGCGCTGCAGGTCAGAAAGGCTCGCTTCCAACATGGAGTTGAGCGCCTTGCGGGCAGTGCTATCGCTGACGGTGGATCCAAAACGACAGTAGACACGCTTGACGTCGACGTGAGATCTGACTGCGAAGTGCCAGATCCCAAGCGGCAGTGCCAGGTCACCGCTGGCATACACATTTCGTCTTACAATGAAGGAACTCAGGGCACCGACTTGTATCTGTGGAATAAGAATCAGTAAAAGCCAGCCAGTATCGTTGAAAGAGCCAACAATTGGATGGGGACGACGTTTCCGAATGACGACAACACCTTTGACGCGTGGCGCGCAGAAACACTCGAGCAGATACCAAATGAATGGATCCGTTTGGCTGTACTTGTCCGCGAGGCCTTGCATGGTAAAGTCCATGTGTTTCCAGTCTGCTACGTTCGCATATTCAACCCGTCCATTGCTCGTGGCGCGCATATGAGTCCGGTCATCCGGATCATCAGTCTTTGCACCAAGCAGACCGATGCGACGGTACGCCTCGTCGCCGACAATGCGGGTGGCCCAAGCATTCATTTAATTTCAGGCAGGGGCGAGCATAGCCGTCACCGGCGTGGGCTGCTCGTTTCCGCGGTTGCGTTCGAGCCATATAGAAGAAGAAGTGGGGTCCTGAAACTGCTTTCGAGGTCGACTTTGCGCTATGAATCGAATAGATCTGAAAACAGGCGAAAGGGGAGGTGATATGGGAAACTGTTGACAAGGGTATGGCGACATGACGGGCCGTGCGGGGGGCGAGAAGCGGCGAGGAAGACGAGGAAGTACTGTAGTATTTCAATCAGTTCGGCAGTCACGCGTCACGGAGAACTCTGACGGCGACGAATTATGGTCGACGTCACAGGTCACCGGCAGCCTTGACGAAATGACTTTTTGTCACCGTAGGTTCAAATTTTGGTCCCAGAGGCCAAAAACCGAAATTTTTCTTCGCCGCAGGCGATTTGGTGTTATATTACAGTCCATTTGGTCGCCAATCGCTCAAATTTTGCATCCCACAGGCTCGCAGACGTGAAACACCGGGAATTCAACCCACATTCCGAGGTATTTCAACCTTGTATAAAACTCGCTGTTTCCTCTGTTGGACTGTTGTTTTAATCACACTGTGGACATAGCTTGACACTAGGTACACGTTTTGAAGGCTGCCGAAATTTTCAGCTGTGTCACGGCCTGCCTGGGCGGTTGACGAACTGACGAATCGGTTGAACGTGTCACGCGTCACACCCCCTGCCGAATTGATTGAAATACTACAGTAAAGGCAGAAATAAAGTCCAGGAAGTAAAGGCAGAAAATAAAGTCGAGAAAAGAAAGGAGCAGTCATGGGTAATGGGAATAAATCTTGCGTGGGGTGATGCCGTCCGGCTAAGCATAAGCCAAGTAATATGCACGTCCAGGTAAGGATACCGTGACGCGTCATCAAGGTAAGGATAACTTGTCAAGAGAAAGGACTTCTTGGAGTGTGTGCGTGCTAGCGAGAGGGACGTGTGTGAGATATATCCGTCGAAAGAAGCGCCGGTAGGGCTGCATTGTGGGGCCTATTCTGTGGCCTTGGAGAAGCCGTAAGGGTGAGGCACGATTTGGAAGAGCATTTGAGGAATTGGGCCCAGCCGAAGACCCCGTAGTCTCTTCTAAACAGACACTACAACATATCTGTGCTCGTACCTCGCATGTACCCCCGTGCGAGACCCGGACTGCGGAAAAGGCAGAAAGACCGATAGCAAGGGAAAGAAAGAAGGTGAAAGGCGAAAACGATCCGAGTACGAGGAAATGGGCATTGGGGAGTCACCCGGGCGAAGGAAAGACATGGTAAAGAAAAGGAAACAGCGCGGAGGCAAAGGTGGGTGGCAGGGATCTGAGAGAGTCGCCACAGTCATTCGAGCCTGCGACGCGGACGAGAGATACGGTTTTCCATGAATAAATAAATAAAAATCTTGCAACGGCGGCGCTAGGGTTTGTTCTTTTTCGATACGTGGGTTGACCCTAGCCATTGCAGCATTTGTTGCCCAGGTTCTATCAAGCTTCGACTTCGGGACCTGTCTGATTCGACTCCGGACTCGATAAGCTTCAACTTGAGAGTGGTAATGACTCGTTGTCCTTCCGTCGTTCGCATTTTGTTCTATATTTCGAGGCGAAAAAAGCACTTTTTGCAAAAATCGACTATCAGTCATGTTACGTCCTTGCCGAGAGTCGAACTCGGGATCCCCAGAAAAGTGCAAAGATGGTGGTCAATACTTGATCTGGGGCGTGTTACCGTTACACTACAAAGGCGACATACGGCGCAGGGTTGCCTTTGTTGATGACGGCTCTTTTCTCCTCCCTCCACTCTGTTCATTTTCCAACAAGGGGTCCGTTCCTCCTCTCTTCGGCGAACGAAGAGATTGAGAGGAGCTTATGTTTGAATGGGGAGTCTAACCGGAGCTTCCTTTAAATCGCTAAAGGGACTGAATAGTTAGCATAGGTGTCCTACCGTTACACTCTTAAGACTTTGAAGTGCATTAATTCTTCGTGTACTTAGGTTCTTCTTCTTCTCTTCGAAAAAAAGTGGAGTAAACTTATGTCTGAACCCGCCACACGGACACCGTCGGGACGACTCCAGGAAGGAAACTAGGACTTGCTGCATGCGTTGACCCGTAGAAAATGCTGCGATGTTCAGGTTGAACTGCTTCGATAGTACCATTGGAGACAACATCTACAACTAGTCAGGGTCCAAAGATGAAATCGTAAGAGTTCGTAACAAGGTAAGACAATCATAAAAAGAACTGGCAGAGGGGAGAGAGATACCAATATTTAAAGTTCGGGTACATAGTCCAAGGTACGGGGGCGCGAGAAGCGCAAGTCCAAGAAAGGTGGGTGTGTGATTGACGCAGCGAGGTCCATGGCGAATGCCGGCCGTATGGTACAGGCGATTATAAGAAAAAGACGAGGGGGTCGGTATAGCTGGTGGTGATTCAAGGAACACAAGACGCTGCACAGGGAGGTTAGTAAGTCCGCGGGGAGCGATCTCGCTGCGAACTTACTGACGACAGTCCTACTGCCTAGCAGCTCGCTCCCGTTCGGCCAACTTTCGTTCGAGCAGTGACGCGATACTTCTTCTGAAAGAAGGGGTCAGCGTTTCGAAAGGACCGTACAGACTCAGCACTTACCCGGTGCGAGCTTGGTACAGTGCGATGGGTGATGCGCGTACGCCCGTGACCTCCTTCCAAATGTATGTCGTTCGGGTCGAGCAGTCCCGCGTGAAGAAAGTGAGACACAATCTCGGGATCACGGAAACGATAGCGGAGAAAATCGTCGAGGGCGCGAACCACGTCGAATTGACCGTGCAGAGCGAAGGTTTACTTGAAAAGCCGAAGCCGCGAGTACTCGTGGGGTTGGAGATATGGGGGCGGTACGGGAGCGTCCTGATGAAGCAAGACCGCATCCACGATCCACCCTCGTTGCTGAAAAAGGTCTTCCACGTATCGATTGAATCCCGTAATCTTGTTCCGCAATAGGGTGTAAAGCTGAATCCAATCGGGGTGGTGTCGCGCAAGGATTTCAAGAGCGTATCGATACATAAGGGACTGGTCGAGGGAACGGCGACTGAAGAAACGATGACGCCGCCCTAGTCGCGTATAGCGCGGCCAGCGTTAACCAGTCCTGGGGAATACGCGTTGAGGGTGTCGCGGAGGCTTTGTACGCACTCTGCGAAACGCGTGCAGTATTCATCGGAAATAGTAACCCGGTGCTCCACGTCGACGTCGACCTGCGCATCCGTCTGCATGCCGACCAGATCGAGAATGGCAGGACAGGGAGCAAGCAGAGTGTTGGCTTGGCGAATGAATGCAATCGCGTCGTTGTTCTGGATCGTGCGTACGCGATTAACGAACGCTGCATGGTTGTTCGACCAATCGGTCAGGAGGGGCCAGTTGCGATTATTGGGTGTCGAGGGAGGGCGCGCGATCCGTTCGAGTTGCCGCTCCAATTCCTCCGGGTTGACGGGAATGGACTGGGCTTGTGGGTTCGCGACAACCCTACTCTTTTTGTTAATAAAAAGAAGAAACGGTGAATAAGAAACGCACGCCGCCAAAGGATCCGACGAAGATTCCTCCTCCGAGGGAAGAGTGCGCAACGAAGGTAAGGAGTCGGTATCAGATCCGTCGATAAATAGCGGCCGCGTGGATGGGGAGCAGCGAGTAGAACGACAATCGTAGGAGACGGGTGACGATATGCGTGAAGCTCGGTCGTGGCGATCCGTCCAAGTGATTGTGGGATTGGCGTTTGTCTGCACATCCCGGGAGACGGAGACGTAGGAACTGGTGAGGGAGAGGGAAGAAAGTTGGGACGCGCACTGCCTCCGGTCCGTATCCTTCCGAGACAGAACGCGTGAATTTGTTCGTGCCTGCGGAACCGGAGGTTAGTGGCTGCGAGACACCCGATCCGTCGCGCTTACTTTCTGCTTCCCTCCGCTCATCCCCATATTCAGCGGGATCGTCTGTTTCCATCCGATACTCGAGGTCGCTCTTCCGGCTGCTGGTGTCTTCCTCAGTGACTCGCTGCTCACGCGCTGCCGCGACCAGGGACTGGTGCACGCTGAATACAAACTTGGATACCCCGTTCGCGTCTGAACTAGGCAATGTTGCCATGGCGCATCGCTGCGCGTTAGCTTGAAGCTTCTCCAAACGCACGTTCGATGCGGCCCACCCCTGGGAATTGGTGAACAGATCGTGTGGCGCGAGGTCAAAACTGCCTGGGATGTCGACGACGCGGCCGGGGTTGGGGGTATAGCGGCAGACCTTGATAGAAAGAATTAGCCAACGGAGCTGAGGCGAGGTCGTTAATGAGACGATGCGTACCCGTTTCGTCTGGAACGGCAGTGATAGGTCGTCTTTGTACTGCGACGCCGCTCTGCAGCAAACACCGACCATGCGCCTCCGGACGTGTGAGCTACGATGCGCGAGTTCGGCACACTGGTGGTTCTTCGATATGACGGCTCATGAGAAGGGAAGATGTGGGTTAGCCAGGCTACGTACCAGTCCTCGGCGGGTTGTAAATAAGAACGGCCCTGCGATTCTGAGGATCTTGCATCTCGTCAGTGGAGGGAACAATCAGGAAGCGCCACAAAGTACCTGTTTTGGGTGTAGGTCAAGGATGGCGGAGTAGATCGTTGGCCGATTTTACCGATGACGAACTGGCTCATGTACATTATGTTCAAGAGCCGGGTGTAGTCGTTCTTGACGTTGGCCTTGAACGCTTCATCGAAAGTCGGCGCCGTCCCCGCATGCCAGTGGATCCCGCACATGTAGAAGACGGTGAATGGGGAGAGTATGCGGCCGACTCCGAGGGCAACATGACGCCGGGGGTGCATGCCCTTCGGGAGGTTGGACAGGCACGTGAGGCAGCTCACGCCCGCGGGCTCGTCCTTGTTGTCGATGTGCGTCTCGCCGAAGGGACCGATCTCCGCGATGGAGTCGACCTTGCCCTCCTCGTCGTCGACTGTGGAGCCTGAGCTTTCGCAAGACGAAGTGATAGAGAGAGCACTTACACGCCTTGCGAGATTGGGCCGCCGCCTGGTTCGACTGCTGGTTTGTGGAGCCGATGTTGCGGTCGGAGCCGACGCGAGGCGTGTTCATCACCTCCGTGCGAGCGTCATAGAGCTGGGCGAGGCCAATAGGGCCGAAATAGCGAAGGCCCTCGCCAGCGAGCTCGCCAGAAAGCTGGGGGTGTCGTTAATACAGGCGGGCACGGCAAACAAAAACAGACGCACCTCGCTGTAATCGCGGCGGAGGAGGAAGCCCAAGTCCTGCACGGCAAGGGGCTTGGTGCGGTCGAAAAAGTTGCCCGCTGTCGGAGCGTGCAACCCGCCCTTCTGAGGTTCGACGCTCAGTGTGATGGGGATGGCGCGCTCTGTGCCCTCGATCGGCTTGGACCGGCGTTCCCGTTCCAGAGCGGTGCTGCCGACACGACGCCCGTTATCGTCAAGCTTGGGGGCGGACTGCGAAGCTTCGGATTCCAGCCCGATTATGCGCTGCTGGAGCTCTTCGGCGCGCTGTTGCATATCGTCCCCGAGCTCGGAGCTGAGGACAGATGAGCCACGGAGCAAGAAAAGAAAAGAACAGAGCCACTCACATAGCGTAGCCGCAGGATATCATCATATCCTTCTGGGGGTCTCCGTCGCCGTTGACGTCGCGGAGGAAGAGGAAATCCTCCGGTCGCAGCATGAGGTTGCCGCTATCGTGCTCGTAGATGACTGCGTCGTCGTCAGTAAACGAAAAGACGTGCGGAGGATGAGTAAAACTAACGATGGAAGCCCGCGCGGTGGTGCGTGGTTTCACAAATTCCACGCCGGGAGAACCGCGCGCTGGAAGCCGTGGACGAAGATGTTCTTCATGACGTCCTTGTCGTCCAGATCGAGGACGAGTACATAGTCCGTGCCCCCCCGCCCGTTGCGATGCGGGTTGACGGGTGCTTGCCCTGTAAACGTAGATGTCGGGGAGCTGCTTCTCCCGGGACGGGATGGCTAGAGGCTTGGAGTACAGGCCCTTTGGCGATGTGCGTGGGGGAGAGACGCGGGGGACGCCTTGAAATCGAAATACCGGAGCGGCGGCGGCTGCGAGGGCTGCGATGCGGATGCGGAAGAAGTGCTGCGGCGAGACTCCGCCGTCGAGCGATCCGTTCGTCGTGCTGAAGCAGCACGCCGCGGGGGCAGCGGCGGCGACGAAGCCGGTGGAGGTGGCGGCGACGCAAGGGGTGGAGGCCGCGGAGCAGGCGGTCGTAACGACTTGGGAGCGCCGGAGGTTGCAGAC
>JARGYF010000282.1:0-41921 GCA_029203975.1 Mycena vitilis | reverse complement strand
CACCCTCGTTCTTCCGATTTCTTTGGTGTCCTTCTCGCCCCTCCGTATATGCGTCCTCTGCGTCCGTTCTCCCGGTGCGGTCCGGCGGCTTCGCGACGGGCGACATCGCGTGGTTCCCCGAGGGCGGGCTCAATGTGTTGTACAACTGCGTCGACCGCTGGGCGTTCTTGTATCCGGAGCGGGTGTGTTTTGCTCATTCCTGTCTTCTTGTCTTTCCGTGCCCTCCCTCCTCCCCCATCCCTCCCTCCCTCCCTCTCTCCGCTTCCTCCCGCTCCCCTCCTTTCCCTTCTCCGTGTATACCCCGCTTACGCTTCTACCCCTCTAGGTCGCAATCATCTACGAAGCCGACGAGCCCTCCTCCGGCTGCTCCATCACCTACGCCTCGCTCCTCTCCCAAGTCTGCCAGCTCGCCAATGTCCTCCAGTCGACGTTCGGCGTCAAGAAGGTGCGTGCTTTTCTTTTTCCTTCTTCTTCTTCCTTCCTTCTATTTCCTTTTCCCGTTTCCTTTTTCCTGTCCACTCGTTTGTTATCTACTTTTATCTTTTGTGTTTTGTTATCACTCCGCTGACATCGCGCTCCGCTAGGGCGACACGGTGTTCATCTACCTGCCGATGACGTACCACGCGGCGGTCGCGTTTTTGGCGTGTGCGCGGATCGGGGCGATTCATAGTGTTATTTTGTGAGTTTATTCCCTGTTTACCTTTGTCTCCCCCGTCTTCCCCTCTTGGTGTTATTGGTGGGCGCATGTTTGTTGTCCGCTCTCGCAACTTTCGCAAAGGGCGGATTTTCCTACTCCTTCCTTCCCTCCCTCCCTCCTCCCCTCGTCTAAAAGCCCAAAACGAGATAAGCTAACGCACTCGTCCCAGCGCGGGCTTCTCCGCCGAATCCCTGCGCGACCGGATCAACGACTGCGGGAGCCGCGTGCTCATCACGTCCGACGAGGGACGAAGGGGCGGGAAGAGTATCGCGACGAAGGCGATTGTAGACAAGGCGCTGGAGCAGTGTCCCGCCGTCGCGCACTGCCTCGTGCTCAAGCTCACGGGCGGCAGGGTTGGGTGGGTGGAGGGACGGGATCGGGGGTGGGAGGAGGAGTGTGCGAAGGTGTGTTTGTTTTGCTTTTCTTCCCCTTCTTCGTAGGATCCGCTGTTTATTCTTTATGTGCGTGTTTTTTTACTACTTCCCCTTTTTGGTTTTGGTGCCGCGCGTCTAGTGCACGCGGCTCGTTCGCGTGAGCGTTCGCGTTTCGCATTCGGACTCCCCTTACCCCGCACCTGGTCTCACCTGCCCCCCGTCTCGAACTCGAAACCAACGTCAATCAATCTTCTTCTCCCTTACCTCCCTTTACCCTCCTTCCCCTTTGTACCCACCATCGGTTATCAGCCTGCCTCGCCATCCTTCCCTCCCTCGCCGTTTTCCTCTCCGCCTTTCCCCCCTTCAAAACCCCTCGAACTCAAACCTTTCCGCTTCGGTTTACGCCGTACTAATGCGATGTTTCGAAGTCAATGTTGGTAATCGACGGCGCGAGCCTGAACACGATCCACCCGTACGTTCATTTCCATTGTCCTGCTTATGCATCCTGACGGATTTGTTTTCAGCGTCACGGCGTTGGGGTCCTCCGGCTGGATGCGAAATGGTGAGTCTTCTTTTTCTTTGAGGGTCGCGACAACTTATTTATCTGATTCAAATAACGCCACGTCCCGCATACAGTTCCACGCCCGTCAAGATCCTTTCTCGGCCACATGTATGTGCAAAGTCTAGGTTTGTTCCTTCTCTTCCTATTCGTTTCTCCGGTGCTCACTTTTCTTTGCCAGAATAAACCGGCTCTTTCTCTGATTTCCAGCAGATACGTTGTTCAAACATTTATTTTTGCAGTTCTGACCTCATTCTTAGTCCGTGTCGGTTCTGCCCCAAGTGCGCCATCCAATGGCTGGTAACACGTACCCCTTGTTTTTTTTTCCGCTTGCGCCAGTGCTGACTTGTCTTTCTCAGACTATTCTGTGTCGCATTAGCTCGATCCGCGTGTTACACACCCAAGACGATGTAGTTGAGGCTTCCTAGGTACGTATGGACGGGTAGATTACGCTGTCGGTGTAATATGTAGTGGATCAATATACCCTTTTTTTGAGCAATTACCTGACCCAACGCGGCGCGGTTGAATCAAATGTACTACACACTCGAACCGACTGCCGCCACACACTCAAATCAAATGCCTGAACACAATTGAACCGAGTGTTAAAACACACTCGGGATTGGACACCGTTCGGCCAAACTGCAGTCGGATCAAGTGTGTTTTTACACTCGGTTCAAGTGTGGGCTGGCTGTTGGACCAATTGCGTTGCCACAGTCAGAGCAAGTGTTTCGAAGCATTTGGTCCGATTGCTCAAACTTTCTACAGTGTTGGTAGACATTGTTGACATAAGGCAGAGATTCAGTCTCTGGCAGCCTGCGTTTCGGCCACAAACGATTGAGACCTGGAAGTCCCCGGCAGTAGGAAACGGCGAGGTGCGCCTGTGTAGTGGACGAGCGAGTAGTATAAAGTCTCGGAAGGCCATGGCCATATGGTCAGCAAGGTCAACTTTGAGGACGCAGTTGGGATGTAGTGGATTTTGAGTGGATTTCGATGGTGGCAATTTGCGAAAATTGATACATCGCGCATCAGATCACGCATCACCTAGCCACATGATCCGACTTTCTCCGCTTTCTTTGTCCTCCCCTCAGCAAGGGGGCACCGGCATTCTAAAAAAAAACCTTAGGCCGATTTTCTTTTTTCCGACCTGGCGGCGGGACTACCTACCTAACGTAAGCGTTCCCACGCTCCATATATAGTAATTTCCCACCCGTTTGAGTTGCCGGGCGGTTCAGTTACCTGCGAGGTGCCACAGATCCTTTTGCAGGCACAGCATATACAACTCCGAGAGCCGCAAATGCATGATGAAGTGCAATTCGCCGCAAAATTTCATCCCACCAATATTAGAACCGATGGCAAACAAGACCACACTTCAACCACTTTGGGAATCAATTTGAGGTTCCGAGTCTACCCACCTGAAGAACATTCCGAGGCTTTCCAAGAGGGCTCCCGACAGCTTTATTTGATCCCTACAACCATCTTTTGGGCAAAGATTGGGGGGTTGAAAACAATTTTTTCCGGCCTGACGGCCGGACTACCTACCCGGCCCTTAGTCGCCGGTTTGAATGCCGGTGCCCCCTTGCCCCTCAGTCGCTCCAAGTCCCTTCGCGAATCGCGGCACTCTTGCTTGATTAGTCGTCTCACTGGGCTGCTGGCACGGGATAGCGGGTCACACTCAGGCTGCAGCTGCTGAAAGACCCGTCAATATTGACGGATGATATCCTTTGCGGAATCCGGATCCTTCAATTCTTTCGATCGACTCAGGCTTCGCATTATTTATTAAGGAGCGGTACTCCGCTCGCCTGCCTTCCGCGTCATAATCGTGGGTGGTTGGCCTTTCGATTTACGCTGAGGTACTACTTATTTATGCTGGTCCAGAAACCAGTGGCATGATGCGTTTCAACTCAGACTCAATTTAACCCGCAATACGGATGGGCATGGCTGTGAGGTGCGTCAAGCAATGACTCAAACCATCCAGTCATCGATTGTTCAGAACAACCTGACAAAGCGCTCGCACTATTTCTCGGTCAGCAAGACACGGTTAAATTCGGTTAAATTATGGGCTTTGATCCTTTCGGCAGCAGAACGCAACCAGGAGTCCATATAAATAGTGTTTGAGCTCTCCACTCAAGCAAGGTCTCCGCCTCCCATTACTCTCAGATAAACCCTACTCGTGATTCAAGATGTCCTCTCCTCGTATTGTTGCTGTTTTCGGCGCTACAGGTCTCCAAGGTGTCTTTCATGTTATACAGGCAGTGCCAAAATTCTAACGAGACGCACGACAGGCGGTGCCCTGGTGGACGCCTTGCTTCAGGACAAAACATTCGTCCCCCGCGCAATTTCGCGCGACCTGGAATCTGCTGCATCCAAAAAGCTCCATGCCCGCGGAGTTGAAGTCGTCAAGGGTGATACTTTGGATAAATCCTCGCTCGTAAGCGCTCTGCAGGGCTGTGAGGCCGTCTTTGCTGTGCGTCGGATTCGAAATCCTCCTGCGTTGAGTAAAGGAATCATCTGTTTCTACAGGTCACCCAGCCCGTCTTCTTCTTCCCCAACATGGAGGGCAAGGACGAGATCGTTCAGGGGAGAAACATCGTTGACGCAGCGAAGGAGGCTGGAATCAAATTCTTCATCTTCAGGTGCGCATTTCAACTTCTATTGTTGTAATGCCCGACTGACTCAGCTGCAGCTCGCTTCCGAGCATCGCGAAATTATCAAACAACAAATACAAGAATGTTGACCAGTGCGAACGTACGCCGCAGTCAGCTGCCCCGTCCTACCTTGATCTTACATCTCGTGCAGAAAAAGTCGCTGTGCAGGAGTACCTCAAAACATCCGGCCTCACGCACGCGTCCCTACTCCTCCCCGTGTTCCTGGAGAATTTCTGGAGGTGCGTTGCTGCTCATTTACCGTGCATCGTGATGCTCAGAACTATCCAGACAACAAACGCTCAAGAAGACCGACACTGGCTACGAAATATCGATGCCAGGCTACAAAGCCACCGATTTCCAAGCGTTCACGTGGGTCGCGCGCGACGTGCCCGCCGCGGCGCTTGCGCTATTGAAGAACTACACGGATCCGTCCAAGCAGATCAACGGGAACGCGTATCCCGTCGTCAGCGCCACTTTATCCCTCGGCGAGCTCGGTGCCAAGACCGCTAAAGGTGCTGGATTAACTCCGTCTTCTAGGTTTCTGTTGACTTAGTGATTGGTTGCAGCGCTTGGCACGGAGGTCAAGGTAGTTAATGCACCGCCCTTGGGTATGGTCCAGTTGGATGAAATGGTACGCCCTATGTTCACGCTCTCGTGACAAAATATTCATGATTGCGCGCTACAGTTCGCGGCCCATGCGGAGTACAGTGGACTGTTTACCGCAACACCCATCCCGAACCCAGAGTTGGTTGAATTGGGCGTGAAAATCAGCACCCTCGAGGAGTTTTTGGATGCTGAAGTGCGACCGCGATTTGGACAGTAAATGGGGTGACTCAGTAAATAATTATGCAACGGATTTATTGACCTTGGACCCTGAACGGAGCAACGTTTGACACGACAAAGAACGCGAGTTGGATGCGAGTACAATAAATATGTTCGGTAAGGATTAAGCGGTGACTTGTTACACAAACTGCGCAGCCTTGTGGCTCCGGAATCACTCTCAGACCAGACAGACGGGGAAATGATTAAAAGCGCACACCAGAGATTGGATGTCGAGTCTCAACCGTACTACGTAGGTCACGATTCAGCGGTCATGCGCGGCCTCAGCGCAGCTTGCATTCCCCAAAGGCAGTCCATTGTGGGTGTCTAACGGTAACGGTCTCTACAGATGCACGTCGTGAGTTTCGAGTTGGTTTCGAGCCATTGAATCTCCAGCGAGACAGGCCGGCGACGCTGACTAGCCAGAAGCTTCTGTGCAGTCAGGGAATAAGCTCTCAAGCTATCCTTGCCATCCACTGCCTCCACGATAGCGATGAGCTCTTAGTCCGCCATAGTGTTGTGCTGGCTTGGCTTGGCCCGAAAACCATGGCTTGGGCTTGGTTTTGTCTGGCTCAGGCTTGGGAAAACTGAAGCCAGGGCCAAAGCCAGGTCAAACCAAGCCAGGCCAGGACCACTGGCTTGAGCCACGGCTTAGATGCAAAATAAACTTGGATCATTACCAGAGATTCTTAGGCATTGTGGGTGCTTTTTGAGTCAACATGTACCTCTTCCCTCGTGAAAAGAGCTCACATAATTTGATTTCAGACCAAATCCGCACGATTTCAACATCCCTGTCCGAAAGCGGACATCCCGATTCGGAAGATTGGTTGAGAAACCCATCCGATCCACCTACATTTCTCGATAATTGCCAATAATTGGGTGAGTGAGATGCCATGGGACCATTCCTGACCGCGGAAACATAATTTATACGTGTGATATTTGCTGGCCAGCGGAACAGCAGGGGTTAAGCGAAGCCATGGCTTGCCTGGCCTGGCTTGGTTTCAAAAATCTCAAGCCAGAAGCCAGAGCCAGATCAAGCCCGCGGGATGGCTTGGCCTGGCTCGACGAAACCATGGCTTGGTATGTCTGGCTTCTGGCTTGAAAACCATGGCTTGGTATGTCTGGCTTCTGGCTTGAAGCCAGAGCCAGCACAACACTAGTCCGCCATGAGAAAGGTGGGAGTTGCCGTACAATCTCCACCGGCTTTGTCTGCCGGTGATGCGATCACACAGCCTCTTGGCTGCCTCTTTGAGCCTTGTTTGAGCCGCCTTCTTGCCAGTCTCCTACCCAACCTCACTTGCGGGGTTGGGAATCCTAGTGGCGGTATTAGCGGTAAATTCTCGATAGCGTAATACACCTAGACAAACATTTTTGATTGCCGCAACTAAAGCATCCGAAGTTCAACTCCGGAGTACTTAGGTTCGGATCAAGCCTGCCGTTCCAATGTTTGTTGATGCGGGCAATGTTTAGGGTCAAACAATGGAAGAGGCTTGTGCCAAGATGACGAAAAAGGGCAGGACCTTCGTCGCGTCCTGCAGCTCTGATTATTAGATGAATCACCCGGGATGTATGAAAGAATGTTTTCATTTTGGTCAACTTAGACTTTGGCTTGTTTGGAATTTGAGAAGCCGGCCGCGAAAACACACAGAACGCGTCCAAACTGGACAATGTTCAACTTTTAGGTCCCATTTTGACCTGCTCACTTTGACTTCTTCTGGTCGCAGAATATATATCTGAGTCGGCAGAATTGTTCCCTTTTGGCTTTCAGCTGTCTTCCAGCCCTTGAATGGCCAAACTCAAAGGAGAGAGTGTCGTACTGAACCGATTTCTGGTCGAAGCGCTTAGCCGAAGCGAACTGCTGATCTCATTTCCGTTTTGGGGATGCGCGTCGAAAGTGTGACATGCCGTGACACTCATTAGCGAAAGACAACGCAGAAGTCTCAACACGTCGCAGAGACACTCTAAAAAATCTGAACAGAGCAAAATGCAGGAAATGTGCCTCTCGTATCATCGAGCCCATAAAATTTAGCCATACTACAGTAGAAGTGTTCATATCTGTGCCTTCGGAATGCCATGAGTGGCTGATCAATACACTCACAGTGTACCAGAGTGAGGCAGAGAAAATACAGAGCATATGTGAGATGTGTCTTCGGCATACAAATAACAACTTTGTCTCCCAGATTTTGGAAGAGCACAATCTGTGGGGTCGGAAATTGAAGCCAAAGATCTCCACTGTTTTGATCACTTTGTCCCAAGCCTCTCTCCGAGATTAGCCGGCTCGCCGGCCCGGAGACAGGCTTGCTCCGAACCTAACTCCAGAGAGGCTGGCCTTTAACACTGGCAAATGTCAACAACATAGCCACCCGGCTCCGTTACGGGATTGAGGAGGAGCTGGCGGCTGCGGCTGCGGCAACTAAAGAGTATCAGCGCGTCTTTACCGCTGAGCTTTTTCTTCTATTCACGAATAAGTGAGCTCACTTGGTTGCCCCTGCCTCTCCGCAATTCTGACTATCCCTAGCCTCGTTACTGATGGCCTTTTTGTGCGTCTCGTAAGTATTCGAATATTTGAATACAGCGTCATCATTATGCTCAATCAGATTTATCGCTGCTTTGCCATCTGGGGACGTGGTTCTTCCGACACTCATGCTGTTTGAGGAGCCATGATTATCCTATGATAGGTCGGATCAGGAGTTCGGGTAAATTTCGAAAATTTGGCCCCTCAGGCCAGAAGAAAGTTGGGGTAAAACGGGGGGACGGCGTGTCGGATATCTCAGCGCGAAAGTTCGGATAAGGACTAAAATTTTAGAAAGCTCGGACTCAAGTTCGGATAACGGCTGTGCTTGATGATTGCCCAAACTGTTTGACCCGCAAAGTCACTTAAGCTTCAACACAAATACCTCAGGCTGGCTGAAACAACTAAACCATGTCGAAGTTGGTATGCGGGGAGAAAACCTTTTCAATGAGCTGACACAGAAGATCAAAGCCTTGGGAACAGCGGTTGCGAGCTTAAACACAGTGAAAAGGAAGGGGAAAGCCAATGCAGACCTCATGGACCTTGAGGAGGACGACGAGATGGATGAGTAGGACCCCGGTTTATTTTCTAGCGATTTTTTAGACCAAAAAAACAATTTTTTCAGGAATTTTTGAGGTTGGAAGCAAAGTTCGGGTAAAATCTGACCCTCCCCTCGCTAGCCGCAGAGTTCGGGTAAAATTTCGAGGCCGCACCCGACCTAAAGTTCGGGTTATTTTTTTTTTAGGCCAAATTTTGCATCCGACCTTTTGCCACTGTAGGTAAGTACATGCTAGCACCCAAACCCTCGACGCCAGGATTGACGTTCATCCGAAAGTTGTGGGCTATCTCTCCACATACTATGGAGCCGATGTTGTGAATTTAAACCACATCGATGCCCGAATTCCTATTGCGATGACATTCGCGACGAATGTTGTATTAATGATGCTGACGGGTGAGTTCCCCAGCTGTCAGACGACCTGCATTATTCTCTCAACGCATCTATCTACTCTACTATCAGCGGGCCGCATCTGATGGGTTCGCCGAGATGCTTGTGTTCTGGAGTCAGCGCATGTTCAAAGGTACAACACTGCGATTGCTATGATGCATGTATCCCCTCGGTCCAGTGCTAAAAGACTCACTCAGCATATGCAGACTGGAATCCGGCGCGCTCTACTGCCTCACCATCCTCTTCTATCTCATCTTATACTCAATTACGAGTCCCAATACCTACCAATATATCAGTAGGTCACGGGTCTTGCATCTATTCTTTTCGTCTTATTTCCCTCAGCCGGCAACGGCCATTTCAGAAACATCAGTTATACAGATCATGGTGGGTGTCTAAGTCGACAGAGTTGAGTCTACGAAACGTGTATTGAATATCAAAACAGAACATCGCGCCGATGTTGCTGATCGTCAGGGTTGGCTTGCGGCGAGTTGCAGAGGGTAATACAACAGATCATGGGCAGGACACTCGCCCTTCCACACGAGTGACAGTTGCCGACGCTACTTCAACATGCTGAGTACTAGTAACCCGCACGAATGCGTCATCCACTGCGTCTTCGGGCCTTTGATATCACCATCTGATTGTAATAGTGGGTATTAAGTATTTGCGGTAGTGTGAGTTTTAGTGCGCGTTTTAACTGCTGCTAAAATATTTGTTTATTTTACCTTTCTTAAAATGATGCCTCTTTGTCTCGCTAAAACAGTCCGCCCCCTATGCCTTTAGTGAGAGAATTGTATTACCGCAACAAAGAGGGATTGTTTTAATGACACTATATTCAAATATATTTGAATACGGTTACCGAGGCTCAAATATCACTTATCACCGAACGGCTCACAAGATCATCATCGGCAACGATGCTCCGTGGCCCAGCCAAGCGTGCCGGCTGGCTACCCGCTGACAATCACGGACATTCCCGGTTTCGGCATCTCGGCACGGCGGGTTTTCAGATCAATCCGCATCCAAGCCACGTTTTTCAGGGCACGGGGGACACCCTCCGTGGATGCTAAAATCTGAAGAAGGTGGAATTTGTGCAGTTGTGGCTTGAACTACGCACATTGTAAGAAGATTTGCACCCAGCATAGCTAGGGTTCCCCAGGGATAAAGGTAGATGTACGAAGGGGCTGACCTCTACCTCTACCTCCAAAACCTCCGACCTTTGGGAGGTATACCTCTACCTACCTCCCGTACCTCGGAGGTATACCTCCGCTACCTCTTTTTGGACCTCCAGAGGTCTGACCCGGGGGTTTTGCTCATAAGTTTGCATTATTTGGGCACCAGAAATCATTTGAATAAGTATGTATGGTGTCTACAGTATATACTTAACATGTAACTACTCATAGTTAACCTTTCCTGTATTATTCTGAACAAGATGAGGTGCCGAGAAGTGCCATCAATAGCTATATATAGTAACATGCTTACGGAGACTGGCAAGAAAATATTTTCAAGTAAGGGAATTGAACCAAAAGCCTCCTGGAGACAAGGAGATGAATGAACTTGACCAACTACACAACTTTAACCCACTGAAATGCAATCCAGGTGAGTATAGGCTAGACCTCTCTGGACCTCTGGACCCCCCAGGTAAGGTCAAAGGTTTGGGAGGTTTCACGATGGCCCGACCTCTACCTCTACCTCCGTGTACCTTTGATGGTACCTCCAGAGGTTTACCTCTACCCCTGGGGAACCTTAAGCATAGCGTATCTGAATATATTCATATCATATTCATATTCAAGACTCTGAATATGAATAAATATGAATACGGTTGGATACAGATACGATGAACGGGTTGCTCAGGGATTGCGACTTGAACTTCTAAGATACCAAAACTCGACGGCTTGAATGCAGGAATCACAAAAGATACAACAAAGTTGGATCTTTCACAACAACCACAACAAACAACCTAATCTCAATATAAAAGCCCTTGTTTTAAAGTCACAAAACACCCAGGTTCGTCCTCAAGAATGTATGTTTTCTGAGAAAGCAGATAGATGTAATTGTTTCGATGCGAGTGTGTCTTTCTAGCGAACGAGGACTCTAACCGAAGTTATAGCGCTTATTCTCAAGATTGGATTTTTAAGCGTCCAAGCTATAGTGTCATGATTCGACAGGACGACACTTTCTTCACTTCCTTTTTCGCCAATAACCCGTCTTCGGGTTATTGCCCATGGGATCGAGATATCCAACCACCGGGACAACCCACCACATACACAGCTTGGGTCATCGAATACAACCCAACAGGAAGACACATCACACTCTCCGACAAACGGAACCATACAACCTATGACGGGTTATTGCCTGTGCGATAACCCGGACCCCTTAACCTTGCATTCATGTGGAACACTCCTTAATGGGCAGGTACACTCCTAGGCGCCCATCGACCCCTGGACTCCTCATACTAGGAGTATACAACCCTTTATGCCAGGAGTGGCTGCCTCCTAGGAGGACAGGAGGACAGGTCCCTGACTTTCTCTATTATGACTCCTTAC
Organism: Mycena vitilis; assembly: GCA_029203975.1. Lineage (NCBI taxonomy): Eukaryota > Fungi > Basidiomycota > Agaricomycetes > Agaricales > Mycenaceae > Mycena > Mycena vitilis. The sequence continues at coordinate 30,829 of JARGYF010000282.1, read as the reverse complement.
TCGGCGCCCCTGTATTAACCCTTTATGACAGGGTCACACTCGTTCCTGTGATCGGACTCCTATACGATACAGTATATAACTCGCAGTAGAATCTCCATGTACAGTAGATTCTATCTCGTCTATTCTCCGGCCTTGCTTTGGCCTTGACTGGACTTGTGTGTGACTTGAGCTGGGCTCGCTTCAGTCTATCTCGTTGCCTTGGGTTCTGCTTCACTGTGTCTCTGATTCTGACTGGCAAACCCCTGGCTCCTATCCTCGACTCCTCGATCCTCGATGAACGATTGGTGATCACGGCCTTAGCGCTTAGTGGTTCAATGTCGGAACAACCTTCACTCGCCAAATGCCAAGACCCTTTGCGGTGCGACCGCAAGGGCCTGACGGGCTACGAAGCTCATACCAACATCTGCCACCAATCTCTGTTGGCCTACCACACTCGTGTCATGGGCTCCGAGTCGGGAGTGTCCGCATACGCTCCTTCGGACACACCCTGTAGACGGTTCTCCGTTGCACGACTCCCCGGAACCCCCCTGCGATAACCCGGCCACTGGCAGCATCTCGGCCCCCTTATGCCCGGGTTATCGGAGTGTGACATGCTGGTCACACTCCGGAATATCCTTCCCACGGTTCGATTTCGGGTTCAACCTCGGCAGAACACCTACAGTCGGTCATGCACCATCGGGTGGTGACGTATTCCTCCTCCAACACCTGCGCTGGGACACCGGTTATGTTGCGGTCAGGCTGACCTAAGCGCCGTCGCTGACAGAAGATAGAATCTCCTCTACCAGCCCCGTGTTGAGTTGGAATGGCAGGAGGGAGCAAGAACCCAGGATGGTGCATTCTCGTGAAACATGCCCATGCCTGCGGCCAGGCTTTTCATCCCTCGCTGGCAGATGAAGACACTGGCGCTCCCAAACTACTCAGGGAGGCCTGCGGATATACGGAACATCGCATATGTGGAAGTGGTTTTCATCGCTGAAAGTCCAACACCTTGCAAAGCGGTTTTCATCGCTGAAAGTCCAACACCTTGCACGGTGGGTTGGCATATGTTGAAGCGGTTTTTCATCGCGGAAGGTCCAACACCTTGTAGGGTGGGTTGGATTCCATTTTACCCCCCTGGAGAGGGGTGGAACACAGCAAGATACACACTATCCTTGCGTCTAGGGGTGTCTCGACTCATCCCTTTGGGAGACAGCTGGTCTCCTTCTCCGCCGGGCTCCAGAATATCGAGCGGATCATTGAGAAGGCGCTATTCCCAACCTGGCCAGAAACCCGGACCGTCCACCGGGTTCTTTGCGATATAACGTGCGATTGGAAACCACACCCAAAGGTGTTCGCACCCGTCCCTTTGTGGGAGGCAGCTGGCCTCCCGTTCTCAAAACCGGTCATGCGGACTGGTTCATTGCCTATAGAAAACTTGGACGGAAGTAGCGGCGGTGGCGGAACAGGATTTTGGGGCAAGAATCCAGAGATATTTGGAGGGCGTCTTCACCAGTCCGTGGACCAATGAACTCAAACTTCTATGCTGACTAGTTTGCATCATTGCCCTCCCGGGTGGGGACTCTCGACTCTATTGGCGACTTCTTCCCCTTCCCATTCCTCCGAATTCTCGTACGCTTTGCCGACGTAGGTTGTCTCGGCTACTCAGCAACATGCAGAACATCCACTCGAGTGAACGGCGCTGAGGTACGGGAAACGTCGAGTCCGTCCCCCCTCCATAGCAGCCTATGGGAGAAATCTGGCCTGACCTTCGGGAAGGGCCACTCCAGGAGCGCCGGGAGGGTAATAGAAGGCCCGGGCTCTTTTCACCAGCAAGAGATGGTTCTGCATGCGATTCGCGGACGATCGGAGCGCCCAGACGCGAAAACTTTCTTTGCCTTATGGCCGTCCTCTCTCAACGTGCTGGAGTTGAACCCTCGACAAGCTCCATGTCTGAACTCCCGGGACCCTCGGAAGATGGGTGGTAACAGTTTACCATACGACCACCGAGCCACACTCCACAAGACCTTTGGAAAAGACCAAAAACGACCTCTGCCGAGTCTACTCCTCCCACTGCAAACTGCGACCGAAACACCCAAATGTTGATGAGGTGTTCGAGGAAAGTTGTGGGACTCCTCATGGGCTACGTTACGCAAAACGGAGCGCCGTGGCCTGGGTTAGTCGACAACCCGGCCACCCAACGATTAGACGTGGACACCGGGGAATTTATCCAGTGGGAAACCCCGTGCTCCAGGTGCTGCGAGATTTATTCCGCAGGATCGGGTTGTTGTGTTTATGTGCGGGCCGGCCGCAAGCATAACCCGGCCACCCCCATTGCGAGCATGGGAGGAGAAACAACAACCCGAGAAGAAGTGTGTTTGAGGCACAGTTGTATCCCCGGGAATCAGCCGGGATCTTTGCCAACGGAGATGGAATACTCCCCTTGAAGGATAGGGGTGGAGACTTTATAGACAACTTGGTTGTTGTCCCACCACACACAAGAAGAGTCCAACTCGTCTCGGAACAAAACGAACCCCGTGTTGCTGAGCTATGGCCTGCAACAATGGCGCACCTGGTGCCGGGAAGATGGAACCTCGATTAGGATTGAGATGCTTGATGAACACAGGCGGTCGGGCCGCTGAAACCCCATTCGCATTCCTTTCTCAGCAATCTGCAATCTAATCTCACCACTCCAACTACTCCCGGTTCGGTTTTGATTCACGACAAGTTCAACTTCGCACGGTTCAAGTGGGAACCCGACAGGGGCACGGAAGGGCCCAGCTTTGCAGCGGATGTCCGCGGACCACACACCGTAAATTCACCACGGAGAAATGCCAGATGTCAGTGCGCAGGGCCGATTGGCTATCCAATCCGCCTCCCCCACCTTGACTTCTGCCGTTGTACATCACTCCTCTTTCGTATGGTCCGAAGTGAGGGAGTGCTACGTACATCGCCAACCGTTCCGAATTACGGTCACCAAACGCTTGGATTGTGAACAATGACACATCCTTCCCATTATTTCCAACTTCCCAAAACCACCAATGATACCACCCTCCCCGGCTTCCGGATGTGCTCGGTTATACAGTGGACCATTGATGTTATGCGACATGCCATTTCGCGTGAGCAGTGAAGGACCAAAACTGCTTCTGGGGCTGGAATTATAGAGACGAACCCCGTGAAAATCCGGGTTATTGGCTGAGCACTATGGATGCTCTCTGTCGATGCGCCAAATGAGGCAGCATGCGACTGGAGTTATGGAGACGAGCCCCGTGAAAATCCGGGCTATTGGCTGAAGCACTACAGATGCTGTCTGTTGGGCAGCAAAAGACGATGGGAAACATCGTTCCGCCGAAACGGATTACGTCCGCGGGTGCAGTAACCAAGATGGTGACGGTGATCAGAGACGAGATTAAAGATACGCCACATCGCGGATTGGCAACTACAACTCAAATCATGGCGAAAACAACTGGGACCGGGTGAAGTGTGGGCGGTAACGGTTTACCGCACTTCAAACCATACAACCGAGTCGCTGGGGACATCGACCTTGAAGAGGGGGGGTAATGTCATGATTCGACAGGACGACACTTTCTTCACTTCCTTTTTCGCCAATAACCCGTCTTCGGGTTATTGCCCATGGGATCGAGATATCCAACCACTGGGACAACCCACCACATACACAGCTTGGGTCATCGAATACAACCCAACAGGAAGACACATCACACTCTCCGACAAACGGAACCATACAACCTATGGCGGGTTATTGCCTGTGCGATAACCCGGACCCCTTAACCTTGCATTCATGTGGAACACTCCTTGATGGGCAGGTACACTCCTAGGTGCCCATCGACCCCTGGACTCCTCATACTAGGAGTATACAACCCTTTATGCCAGGAGTGGCTGCCTCCTAGGAGGACAGGAGGACAGGTCCCTGACTTTCTCTATTATGACTCCTTACTCGGCGCCCCTGTATTAACCCTTTATGACAGGGTCACACTTGTTCCTGTGATCGGACTCCTATACGATACAGTATATAACTCGCAGTAGAATCTCCATGTACAGTAGATTCTATCTCGTCTATTCTCCGGCCTTACTTTGGCCTTGACTGGACTTGTGTGTGACTTGAGCTGGGCTCGCTTCAGTCTATCTCGTTGCCTTGGGTTCTGCTTCACTGTGTCTCTGGTTCTGACTGGCAAACCCCTGGCTCCTATCCTCGACTCCTCGATCCTCGATGAACGATTGGTGATCACGGCCTTAGCGCTTAGTGGTTCAATGTCGGAACAACCTTCACTCGCCAAATGCCAGGACCCTTTGCGGTGCAACCGCGAGGGCCTGACGGGCTACGAAGCTCATACCAACATCTGCCACCAATCTCTGTTGGCCTACCACACTCGTGTCATGGGCTCCGAGTCGGAAGTGTCCGCATACGCTCCTTCGGACACACCCTGTAGACGGTTCTCCGTTGCACGACTCCCCGGAACCCCCTGCGATAACCCGGCCACTGGCAGCATCTCGGGCCCCCTTATGCCCGGGTTATCGGAGTGTGACATGCTGGTCACACTCCGGAATATTCTTCCCACGGTTCGATTTCGGGTTCAACCTCGGTAGAACACCTACAGTCGGTCACGCACCATCGGGTGGTGACGTATTCCTCCTCCAACACCTGCGCTGGGACACCGGTTATGTTGCGGTCAGGCTGACCTAAGTGCCGTCGCTGACACCTGGGTGTATGCACCAAAGGGTTGAAGACTGTTCCAATGTCGCAGGGACATCTCAAGTTGGACCTCGACAATGAACATTGGCGGAGCACAATTTACGCCCGCTGGCATGTGTAAAACATCTGAGTCGGCGGTTATGTCGGCGGCCTTGGACAGAGAGCAAAAAATGAGAGAAGTGTACAATGCTTTCCGGAGGAATCGAACCTCCTCCTCATCAAACTTCTCAACAGAATCAGTCATGGACTTGGGGTCATCGCCATTGCGAAGGCTTCCTGACTATATTTTTCCCCTGTACATGCAGTGGAGTAATTGACGAGAGAACCGGGGTATGTAGAATGTGGCAGAGTTGATTCGGGAGGAGAGGTTGCATTCCTGTCATCACTGTCGGGTGGATGGAATCGGCTTGTTCGCACGACGTTTCCGGAATAAAAATGGGGAAAACGTTGATCCTGCTGTATGCCTTCGGGAGGAATCGAACCTCCTCCTCCTCAATAAGTGGACGAGGCAAGAGTTATATGGAGTTGAGGTGATCACCGTGATCAACCAAGGCTTTCTGAGTGCATTCTGGCCCTGTACGTGCCGCGGAGTATTAGGCACAAGAATGAAGGGGTTGAACAGGATCGGGGGGGAAGAGCTGGTATTTTTGCGAGTTTGGTGGGGTCAGAATGCAAGCCACGGTAGTGGCTTCGGACGGCGTCGGCGTGTGCACTCTAGCGTAATAAAAAGAGAAACAAACGATGCAACACGTACATTACATGCCCTCGGGAGGAATCGAACCTCCTCCTCCTCAACATACGTATGTACACTTCAAGGACTCAACGAATTCTTAAAGGCGATCACCATGATCAACGAAGGCTTCCTGGGTGCATTTTGTTCGTGTACATGCAGGAAGATAATTGACGAGATAGAATGTGGAGGAGTTGATCTGGGCTCAGTGATGTAGCCTTTTGCCTTCAGAGACGCCAGAATATGTCGGAAGCAATCCTTTAGCACCCAAAAAGTTATCTAATGGTCAGGCGGCTTGCAGCCCGCCTCCATCTCTGCGAAACGATCTAAACCGACTCAAGTGGTCCGTGCATTATTGCCAAAATAAGCCGTTATTCTGCACTGAACCTTCAAATAGCTCAACACTATCCCAAAAGCATTCTGAGGATATAAGACGCGTACTCAGCCCGTTCCAAAAATTTCTGCGACCCCAAACAGCAATAAACGCGAAAACAATGGTGTTGTGTTGATGGCATGACACGATGCACGTGATGGGAAAACGGAGCAATGGACCAAACAAGCATCAACGTTTGGGGCGCTCACGCGTCTTGTTTCCTGCGCCCATCCACAACCAACTCCAGCGTCCACAACCCCCGATACTATTACCGCTTACCGTTTTGCACACCCGCCCCAACCCACACCCACAACCCCACGAAACCTCACAACCCCCGAATAACCAAGAAATGCCCAGAAAAGCCGCTGCCGCAGACGGGGAGACCGCCGAGCCGCGCCGCAGCTCGCGCATTAAGGACCTGCCCAAGGCCGCCGAGCCCGCGCCCGTGAAGAAGCCCGCGAAGCCCCGCGCGAAGAAGGAGGCGAAGGAGGGCGAGGACGGGGAGAAGGAGAAGCCGAAGCGCGGGCGGAAGCGCAAGGAGCCTGCGGCCGACGCTGAGGATGAAGCTGCCGATGGCGATGCGGCGGACGGCGAGGAGCCGCCTGCCAAAAAGGTTCTCTCCCTTTTCTTCTCTCTATAAGTGGAAGTGAGGCTGACGACGATGTGCAGGCGAAACCCGCTAGCAAGGCTGCATCCGTGAAGCCCGCAAGCAAGGCCGCGTCGGTCAAGCCCGTGAGCAAGGCTGCGGCCGCAAAGCCGGCGTCCAAGGCCAAGCCCGCGAGCAAGGCCGGGAGCGTCAAGCCCTCGAGCAAGGCGTCCGTCAAGCCCGCGTCGCGCGCGACCTCCAAGAAGCCGGCGTCCAAGGTCTGTCTCGCTTGCCCTCGTCGTGGGTGGCATAAGACGGATGCTGATTTATAAGTGCTTGTTGTAGGCCGATGCAGCTGCACCCGCGAGCGCTGCCGCCGCTGTGGGCGAGACGATCGCAGAGGAGCCTGAGGAGGAGGCGGAGGCTGCCGCTGCTGTAAGTTCCCTTCCCTTCCCTATGCCCGTCTTGTCCTCCCGCTGACTCCCTCCCCTCACAGGCCTGAGCACTCTGCACACCTGTGTCCCCCACCCCGTGCCCTACCACCACCATCACCACCACCACCACCACCACCACACCCACCCACATCCCCAAACGGCCACGACCCCGGCCGCCAGTCACCTCCCTCAGCCCGCCCGCCCGCCCGTCGCTATCGCTTCCTTATTCCACTATCTATCCCTCTCCTCCTGCCGTACCGCACGTGTTGTATGTATGTACGTCCTGTGTCCTGTGTCCTGTGTATCCCACCGTTTCTCCCCCATTTTCTTCCGTTACACCACCGTCACGAAGGTTTACTTGGTCTTTTAGTTTCTTGTCTGATATTACTCGGTTCTCCATATTTTACATTCACGGTTCTCTACTTGACGTCGGATTCGGATGGATGGATTGGATGGCCGGATCTCTACCCTTGCCCGTCCTCCTTCCCCCACCCCTTCCTCCTTCGCCCACCCACACCCCACCCACACCGTCCTTTCCACTTCGTCCTGCGTCCAGTCGCCTCCCCCACTTCCTTCCCCAAAACTTCACTTCTTCATTCTTCCCAGCGCTCGACGCCTCCCCACTCCCCCCCCTTTTTTTACGCCCCATGTCTTCCCTTTTCTTGTCGCTATGTGTACCGTCGTCGTCGTCCCCGAGTCGGCCGTCTGCTGTCGTTCTTCGTTTCATTTCGTTTGAATTTATTATGCCCTAGCCCTCCGTCGTTTGCGTTCCATCAAGTCCCAATACTCGCCGCCGTCGTTTGCCAGTGTGCGCCCGCGGATGGAAGCGGGAGACGATCGATGACCGACAATGCGCGGAAGACAATCGACAACGTGCGCAAGGCTTCAAGGGACAATGCACTGAAGGCTTGAAGCTCGATATTCTACCGACGACGATCCATTCGACAATGCTTGAAGCCGGACAATCGACATTCGATGGCCGACAATGCGCAGAAAGCTTCGACTCCCAAGTGCCGCTGCGCCTTAGAGGACGTGCGGCGTGCTTCTCAAGCACTGGGTACTCCGTCATCGCAAGTTGGCAGGCAAGATTATGGATTCCCTTTCGAATACGGGATGAGGGTGAGGAGGAGAAGAGGAGGAGGAGAAGAGCGCGTCATGCGGCACGCTGTGTGTCCGACCCTGGGCGTAGAGAGCTGAACGGCGCGCTGGGCGTCCTCGTCGCGCTCCGGCCATGTCTCCCCCGGGTCTTGCTGCTTCATCCCCCTCTGTTGTATCTTCGCCACGTCCACCGTCACGGCATGCGATCCCGAGCCGTACAGCGCGTGTCTTGTGTGCCTCGCACCGTGCTGCCGTACCTCTGAGGCGCTCGCTCTGCGTCTCCGTCTCCATCTGCTTCGTGCGCGCTCGGGCTCCCAGCGCAGCGCGTGCGTCGCTGCCTTGGCCTGGCGCTGGCGGGGGATGCGGATGCGCAACGGGAAGGAATAGGAATGGCGAGCGAGCGGAGAACGACGACGAGCGGCCCAGCGGAGCGGTGTCGAGCGAAGAGATGGAGGGCTGAGACGTGTCCGACCTCGCCGCACGCGTTCTGGCGCCCTCCTCCCTTCGTAGCCCAGGGCTGTCGCTGCCCCGTCTGCATCTACATCTGCGCCGTGAGTCCGATTGTGCACGCCCGCCGGGTCGCCCTGCGCTTTACGTCGGGCTTTCCTGCACGCGCGATGCGTTGGCATGAGGAATATTGCGCCTGCTTCTGGGTCTGAACCGTCCGTGATGCACGCCCGCCGCGCTCTGCGTCGCATGACGCTCCTTCCCTCGTCTGGTGCGTGAGCGCGATGGGATGCACTACGACGGGATGGGCAAGCTCGAGCCTGACCATGGGCCCGAACGAGTATCCGGGTCCTCTGCGTTCGCTTTCGGGATGCGGTGAGACGGACTGGGATACGGGGTGGGGCATGGTACTACCTCGAAGGCGTCGGCGTAAAAATGTCAAGAGGGATCCGACGAATAAGAGGGCCATTGCCGCCCGGATCCGATACGATTGTCGGTCCTCTGCATCTCCGCTTTCGCTCTGCCGATGCGGGTTAAGGCGGCGACGGAACTCAGCGCAGTAGTATCGAGTGGGGCGGCTGCTTCGTCGAGCCTGAATGCCACAAAGCGAGGACGGTGCAGGGAGATGTGTGGATGCGCGTCCAGCGCGAGACGGGGCGTGCCTACTTGGCGGGAATTTGGCTGAGCATTGGGCTTCACGGGTGAGTCGTAACCCTCCGGATACGCGAGATGGCGCGCGCGCATACGTCCTCCGACCCAATGTATCCTAGCTCCTGCGCTCTTATCACTCCGCAGCAGACCACGCAGCAGACCACGCATCGAGCGGTACGAAGATCATCGCGGTCCGTAGATGGCGAGCGCAGCTCGGAGCGCCGAGTAGGACTGCATTTGGTAGATGCGAAACGCGTGATAGTCGTAGCCCCAGTCGTGCGGCCAGGTCCTCCGTCTGGGCCATCCGACCAGCTCATCCGCCTCTATGGCAAGCAGGTGAATCGGACGCACCCGCCCGCAAGCAGCTTGAAATTCGGCGTGTGCGGGGCATGAGTCCGTCTGGATTTCGTGGATGCGCGACGTATTAGGCTCTTGTCCGAAACGTCCAATCGTCCGCTGCGGGGAGCTCGCCGCCGTCGAGGTGCTGCAAGCGCGAGGAGCGCCTTCATCGTCTTTGTTACGCAGACCCGGTGCGTGAAGTCGCAGCTCGAGTGGGGCGGGGGCGAGTACATGAGGGCCGTGTGTTAGCTCGTCAAGTCCGCAACGATGCTTCCGTCGAGTTTGTGAATGAGGAGGAGGGTGCGGTGACGCGCAAGGGCTTTGAGCAGGGTGAGGAACAGACGATTTATTCCATGGGCGCACGTACCCATTGCACGTAGGGCGGTTTCGGCAAGGGAATGCAGCCGCCGCGGTACGACTCCACTCCCATGGCGATGAACGCCTCTTCTGTCTACCTCAAGCACCAACTGTCCTGCCAGCCAGTCCGCGTGTGCTTAGTAGCACTCAAGGAGCTATGATTGGGGAACGGCACGTGGAAGATGAGAGGCCTGAGGGTCCCTGGGCCAGCGAACATCGCGGCGTCCAGGGTTTTGAGGATTATCGTCTGATGCCTGAGGACGTAAATGTCGGTGAACGCAGACAATCGCTGCCCCTGCAGATATAAGCGTGCGGTGTGCGGATGACTCTCTCAGCGGTAGGCGGAGACAACGCAGAAGGCGTTCCTCCTCGAGAAGGCGGGGCGGGTGACGAGGCGGGCGGGTGACAAGGAGTTCCTCAGCTTTACAGTAGGTTTGAGAGCCGAGAGCTGAGCGTAGGATGGGACGTGTCTGCACCCTCGAATGGAAGGCCGCTGAAGTCAAGTGGCTGTACCACGCCGTGGTCACCCTCGCTTTCGGTGCCACATCGAGGCGTAAGCACTAAGAGGCGTGCAAATCGCCAGACCATCTTTTCGCCACTATCGACCAGATCCGTCATCCACCAGTCGAATCGGTCACAGCCGGTAGAGGAGGAGATTCGAAGGCCAGATGTCCCCGAGCGGCTTTGGAACCCGCCTCTCATAGCTGCACCGCGCACACCATAGTTTCACCGCACCCTACCCTGGACACCGAAGAGCGCTTGGTGGGGTGAAAGAAGAGCGGGTCACGGTCATCGCGGGGACGGCAGCCCAAAAGAGGCTCGGAGGAGAGATCTAGCATGCGAAAGTTAACATCGTGCCCGCCCCCCTAGTCGAGGCTTCGCCTACTTGGAAACGAAAACCTCGGATGACTAAATGACGGCTGGTCCACTTGAGCGGAAATAATGATTCGAGCTACGCCCCATGGCCAGCGCGTCCAGGTGCGAAGCTCATCCAAGAGATGAATGGGCCCAAAATGGGCCCCGTTTCTGTGGGTGAAGGTGTCAGCTCCATCTACAAGCGCGTCGACGACGGTGACTTGACGGCGGACATACGGCGGACGCAGTCCCTGCTGTCGCGCGTTGAGCTGGAGGTCGCCGTCAAGTATAGTAGGGGGGGGGGATATATTATACTCGCGTAGGTGTTTGATGTTTGATTGCCGACTGCGACTCCGGCGGATGCCGAATCAGATCAATTCCCTTGTCTCCTACCTTCATGAGCGCAATTGCTGGTCTCCTCTCTTCCATCATACCCTTGAACTCTTCGCCCTTGCTCCCTCCGGAGCTGGAACGCCAGATATTTGAAACGACCGCAGAGTTGTACCCTGGAAGCGTTTGTCGCCTTCTCTGTGTCTCAAAGCGAGTTTACGAGTGGTGAGCCAGTTTTGGCGTGACGTTATAAGATTTGTGGTCTCACGCGCCATTGCAGGATTGAGCCCATAAAGTTCAAAACCGTCACCTCCGTCGGCACGCACGCCTCCTGTCCCATCAGCGTGCTATGGTCGACAATTGAATCGAATACGAAACCCATCTCGTTCTTCGGCCGTTCGGTTCGCCATCTATACCTTCAGCCTGGGGGTCCATTTGGGCTCCATCTAGTCCTAAGCATCATCTCCACCTGCAGCGGCCTCGAATCGCTCTGGTTGGGTCACTTGCCCCATGGAAACGACTCAAACGAGTTACTCCTTCTGTATCTTGCTGTTTTGAGACCACGGCGGTTGAGTATCTATCTCGCCGCCCTCCTCGAGAAGCAGACGCAGTGCCTGTCAATGTTCACTTTCGTCACGCACCTCGACATTCTTGACCGCCTTTTCATGATTCCAGAGCACAAAATCCCCAGCTGGACGTCCTTCCTCGCTCTTCTCCCTGCTCTCACGCATTTGCTCGGGTTTCTAGAACCCAAGCTTGCAACCGAGATTCTTGCATCGTGCCCAAACCTCAAGGTGCTTGTTCTTCACCAGGGACTGAGGCCCGCTCATGATCTACCCGTCATCGACGATATTCGCTATGTTTGCATGTTGAATGCGGACATCGCCGACTGTTACGAGGACTGGATTGTTGGGGTGAGGGGAGGAGTGGACTTTTGGGCACGCGCGGACGCGTTCGTCGCGAAGAAACGGCGCGGAGAGATCAACCCAAGTTGGTTCATCCGCTATATGTTTTGCTTTGGAACTAATACAACAGTGTGCAGGTTCGCGGTGTTGCATCGTCGCCGAGTATGGGATCTGACTCAAGAAACTTATATTAATCCCTACATAGGTAGTCTCGTCCGGGTTAGAGCCACAAATACTTCAAACTTGAACCGAACCCAATCCTCCTTTCTTTTGTCTACAAATCAATCCTTGCTCTTGACTACCATGTCGGACGCCTTCTGCCCTGCGTGGGCCTTCGCGACTAATCTACAGACCCACAGTCATCCTTCGCTACTGGTGGCTGAGAGTCGCGACCCACCGTAGAAAGTGCTTAGGGACTTGCTTCGCAAATTTTTCTATACGGGGGAGTTTTTAGGCTACATATCGCGAGGTATGCTCCTCTCCCACTCGTAAATCAATGTCCTGCACATCTCAGAACAGCCGAGTATCGCAGGAAACCGTAGCCTTCATACTAAACGCCATCTCCCTTCCACTCTGTTTTCATGAGGTTCAGAAACATCCGCCTCAAGACCTTGGTGCAAGGACTAACCGGTATCCTTCGACTCTACATGACAAGCTTGCAGGAATTTATCCGCGTCAACGAGTTCTGGCAGCAGCTCGGCTTTTTCTGCAACTTGTCGCACATCTGCTTGAATTCCTTTTGGTTATTCGGCCACATTCCGAGGTTTGTGCAATGGTCTCCAGTGCCGTTGGGTTCGACACTTTTACAGCACTCCGCTATGGTGAAGGGGCCATCTGGGCAATTGAGCTTATTCAGCTCGGATGGCATTACCGTGACAGTGAGGGTGGCGGTGACAGCGACGGCGGCGACGACACGCATTTGGGCTTTCTGATCCAGCACTTGGCGTCCCCTTGCCTTTTATCCGCAGGCCCAATTTCGACGTCGCCGCAATGGCACCACATTGCGTGCCATACGCTCTAGCTCAGCCCGATTATTCGGACTCACCCAACCTAACTCTTAGACTAATCCTAGCTCAACAGACTGATTTGGTTCTGGCCCGTCGGATTCCGAGGTGCCGCTGTTTGCCCCCTAAACGCGGTGAGTGGAGCGCTTCTATGGATGAAAATATGGAACGCAACGAGTGCTGTTCAGATTGGCGGTTAGCAGGATTCTCTGGTCATTTACAAGCCGGACCCCATGTAGGCGAGATCGAACTTCCTCCGGTTGGAGTAGTCAAAGGCACGTCTTGAACTATCCCATAGTACCCCGGAAATTCAACCTTTAGCTAGCATTGAGAGCTCCGGTAAGGAGGCTCCGTGGCTCTATGGCTCTGCAAATATTTGGCCAGCAGTACCACCATCGTGCGATTCGTGCGGAATCGTGGCGTCGTATTTCTTCAAGGCTATTGAATAGCTCCTCAATATCAGTTGAGGCCAAGCATGTAAAAAAACATATTTTGTCGTGACGGGCTCATTCGCACTTTTTTTTCTGTGGCAAACAAGTGGCAAAGGCAAAGTCATGAACTGGGCCGATCATGAATCTTGATGGCATCCATCATCGGACTTTGAAAAATCTCCTTCTGTCTTCCCTCCACTGCTTCCAAGGCTTGTCCAAGGTTGGTCCAAGGCGGATTTCATACAACCTCGTCTAGTTACCCCGGCCGATGACCTCCCAAGACCGAGTACCCAACGAGCTATGGGCCGAAATCGCGAAGAACCTTCCAGAATACGACCGAAAGATTTTGGTGGATTTCTTCTTGACTTGTCGCACCTTTCGCAGCGTATCTCGCCCACGCCTGTTTGCCAAGTTCAGTGCCGAGGTGTATCCCTGCTTCCTCCTTCACCCACGGGAGTCGATCGGCGTTTGGAGTGCCTCGGCTTCTGGTCGTCCCCAGAATGCACCATTTGTGCGGTCGTGTTGCATCAGCACAAAGGACGTGCCGCGGTACGAGAAAGATTCGTCTGAGTGGATATCCACCACGGAGACTCCATATATCCTCTTAGACGCCGTATTGGAGCGCCTCACGCGTTTCACCTGTCTCCAGCAGCTCGAAGCACGCGACCTCCATTTCACGCAGGCCAGAGCCGCCATCCTCTCCCGCTTGCCACATTTATCCAAGCTTTCCGTCAGGTGGTGTACCGTTGCTCCTCAAGAAGTTCTTGAAGAACATATTAGACCTCTGTCACACACCTTGCATGTATCCGAATTTGACCTCCCGGGCACAAGAAAGAGACGGGAAATGAGTTTTGGATCCCGATGCTCCATCCCGGACACCTACGCACGCTTCGAGCTACTTTCAACTCGCGCTGCATGCGCCGTCCAGCCAATATCCCAGCCTTCCCCATCATGCAGAGCCTGAGCGCCTTCATGGATTTGCCAATCCCCGCCCAGAATATATCCATTCTTACCAAATTCCCAGCCGTCCGCGTTTTGCGAATACTAAATAGGCGGACAGGGACTCTCGACAGCGGCTGTTTCCTCGCGATTGCCGGCTGTTTTCCCTCATATCCCCTCAATCCATGCACAATTCGACAAGTTGGACATGGCAACATTCAGCACACTCATGGCACTCCTCCCCCAGCTTACAGAGCTTATCCTCCCCACGTCTCTTTCATAGACGACATGTTCAAAGGCGACACCGAGATATATAACTTCAAAAAATCGGGGAAGGACGTGCTTGTACACGGTCGATTTGGCCATGCTCTTCGAACGGGGTTCAAGGTGTGCCAAGTCCTCTACGTCTTTGAACTCGACTGATTGATATGGCATCTCCAGCCATCCACCTTCTTTATAACTCTTCCCGGCATGCCTGTTCTTCCGCCGAAACTTGAACGCCTCGCAATATCGTGGGAATGTTACGCACTCGAGGACGTTGAGGAACTTTGCGCGTTCAAAGTCCCAATGGTGCGGGACACAGTCCGAGCCCAGTGCCCCGGAATAAAGTGGCTCTACCTTCATGGATTTTATTTCATGCTTGAGTGGCGCGATTCTGATGGCAAAGTGTCGGAGCGCACCGCGAAGAATTTCAGTGCGTAGTCCACTAAGCGGTGTGCCTGTATTACTACTGATACCCTGGTGTAGTGGATGGATACGAGAAGTCTCCTGAAATTTTTGGCGACGTCGACTTTATGCTGTAGTCGGCTACACTCGCGCTCTCGACAATTCTCTTGATGCGCACTGTTCACCGCGTTCGATTTATTGTACTTACCACTTGCTCTTGTTGTGTTTCCTTTACGTTGGGTGTTGGCTCCCCAAATAACCGTTTCTCCGTCGTCCGCACAGTCGTCCGCACATATCAGAGAGGAAGATGCAGGCTAGACGCGCCGTGGCGCGGGGAGTTGATCAGATTGGTGGGGCAGTACGCACACCGTACACCCAACGGCTTGCCCAACATCACCCGGTGTTAGGTTAGACCGGACCTTGCAGCTTCTCGACAAACATTCGCTGCGCGGCTCTGGTTCATTAACCGACCGAAGTCACTAATTTCGGATAAGTGATTTCTCTCTTTGGACCCCGATCAACATGGACAGATCCTTACTCGAAGAGGGACGCATGCTTAACGCTCGGAGCAGTTTCATTGGCGGCATGACGGCGCAGCAGGTCGAATACGTGTAAGAAGCACCTTTGCACCTCCGGCCCGATTCACACTTATCCTCTCCGCTCATGCTAGTACCTCTCATACTCATGCTCTTTGCCGTCGTGGGGCTATGTGCAGTTTTGTATGCGCTTCACAATCTATTCCTTCACCCACTCTCCAGCATTCCGGGTCCCATAAGCGTTCGGACGGGGCTTTGGTCGTGGAAATCGACTCGGGCTGTGAAATTGGACATGGTGCGTCAAATTGCTGTCCGCACGCTGAGCTGATGGCCTTACATGTAGGGTTGGAAACTGCTCGAGCTACACGCGAGATACGGGAAAGTCGTCCGCGTTGCACGGAATGAGGCGTCGATTTGCGAGTGAGCGACACCTTTCCCCATTGAACCCATTTTTCAACTTCATCCGTACTCCAGTCCCGACGCCATCAGCCAGATATACAGGTATACCTGGAGTTGGCCAGGACAGATTAGGATAAACACGGTTCTCACCAGACTGTAGATTTAAATCGCCCTTCAAAAAGACTCACTTTTACGATTCTCTACGTTCGTTCTCTGCTTATTTTGAGATTGCCTCATTACCGATTCAGGATAGGGGGGATGGACGGACCCACATCGATTTCGACCGTGGATAACAAGGCGCACGCGGAAATGCGCCGTGCAGAGTCCCCCGCATACGCCACGAAACTGTTCGGTGACTTTGAGCAAAATGTAGACGCGTGCGGCGCAGCTCTGGTAAAACATCTCGACAAGTGTATCACCGTAGGAAAGAGGACCGTGGACCTGGCGGAGATCGTGCAACTGTTTGCGATAGACGTTATTGGCGAGCTGGCGGTCAGTGTATCTCGCTGAGGCCTTCCACTGCGACTAACTATTCACCAGTTGGGGAGATCGTTCGAGATGTGCGCTGCTGGGAAGGACACGCACAACTTCTTGCCTCTGCTCGTGAAATTCCTCGAGTTGGCGTGTTTAGGTGCGTGTAAGTAATCGGCGTACATATTGTACTGACCGCCCTCACTACACTCGATATTTTCCGTTTCATTTGCAGTCGGTACCCAGCCCATCGTGTCCCCGCTTCTGAGACGTGTGTCTCAAATGTGAGTCGAATTTCCCTGTGCTAGTGGCTCAAACTCAACGTCAGTCAGGATACCCCAACCTCCGGGTGGTAAAATACTTACCGGTATTGTCAACGGCCGGATAGAGTTGCGTTACCACGAGTACAAGCAGCAAGGATCGGATCCCAACTATCCAGACATGCTGTGAGTCGCATCGCGGAAACATCGCACCTGCTCACGTTCTTCCAGTGAAACGCTGATGGCGGCTCGAAACCCTAACGGCTCGGAGTACAGTCTCCAACAAGTGAAAGCCGCAGTGTGAGTCAACCTGATTCTTCAGCCGTGAAAATCTACGACTGACCTGTTGTGCATAGAGGTTCGATTCTTGGCGCGGGTTCCGGTGAGTCGTTTTGTTTTTGAACAGTCAACCACTGACCATCCTCATCGTTCAACAGATACGACAGCAATAGTAAGCACCACTTCATCCGAGAAGAAGAGCTCACGAACCAGAACATAGACTATGCGGGCGATGATTCGATTCGTGGTGGGAGACCCTGAGATATACAAGAAAGTGCAGCAAGAGGTGGACGAGGCAGTCAAATGCGGGGCCGTAACGTTCCCGCTGACATACAACGATGCTGGCAAGCTGCAATATTTCCAGGTGCGTTGCTTCGGGCAGTATTAAATAATGCTAAAAGACCCCCAGGCATGTCTGAAGGAGACCCTGCGCTTACACCCCCCTGTGAGTATTCCTTGCTGCAATCATGGTACCGGTGTCAACGGCGACTGAGGAAGAAGCTTTGCAGGTTCCGTGGACGCTTGCTCGCTCGGTGGGAATCGGTGGGGCCAATATCGCTGGTTATTTTTTTGCCGAGGGCACGGAAGTCTCGATGAGCCCGTTCGTGCTGCACAGACGCTCGGAGGCATACGGCGACAACGCCGCAGTGTTCCGACCAGAGCGTTGGATCGAAGCGGACGCGGAGCAGCGCAAGGCGATGGAGCACAACATGCTTGCCTTTGGCTCTGGTCCCCGCGTGTGCGTCGGGAAGACGATCGGTAAGTGGCACAATGTTATCCTGGAGGATGAACGAACTAGTACGAATTGGATTAGGCACGATGGAGGTTTCGAAAGTGATGCCTTTTCTATTCTGGAGATACAACATCCGGTTCATTCCGCGTTCCATGACTTCACCGCATGCGCATAACTTGGGGAGGGCGGTGGATGGTCGCGTGTCAAGTGAAGAACCTTATTTTGTCACTAGCCAGTGGGTCGCACTCCAGAGTGATTTCTGGTGCAATTTATCCCATCGGGCAGTCAAATAATCACGGTTGTCTGTTTTCTAATGTAATCGGATCTTTTGTCGAATAGAAGGGTGATCTGAAACGCCGGAACTGCAGAAAACCTGCTTTCGTCGAAACGAACCGAACACGAAATTAGGGCGTGAGCGTGACAGATACGGTCACAGGTTCTTTTTCATCCTCCATGATGCTCCATCCACGACAATCCAGCACACCTCGAACAGCGCCGTGGCAACTTCTTCGAACCCTCCAAAGCTCCCATCTGAGCTAGAACGAGAAATCTTTACCATAGCCGCGATTTTTTACGGGGAAAAGATCCCCAGGCTTATGCCCAGGCTTCTACGCGTCGCGCACCGAGTTCGGACTTGGTAAGTGTACATCCGAAGATGTACTGTCTCAAAGTAACCGAACTACGAATAGGATCGAACCCTTGCTGTATAGGACGCTCGTATTCCGGAAAACCCGGGATACCAGTTTTATGCGTCGATTCTCCGCCCTAGTCCGAGCTCTTCACGCGAGACCGCTCCCCTTCGTGGAGTCACAGATTCGCAATATTATGTGGTGGCACTACTACGGTGAAGAGAAGATGGAAGCACTGCTTTCCCTCTGTTCGGGCCTCCGAAATCTCGCGATGATAAATTTGACTCCCTTGATGATTCCACCTCTTTCGACCTTGCCAGAACTTCAACGGCTGACTCTGCCAGCCAGCGCGTGCGTCCTTATGAATCCCCCGACACCATCTTCTTTTCCGACCCTCACTCACCTTCATATTCACGGTGCTGGAGATCTTGTTCTTTCGTGGATCATTGCCCTCCCGTCCCTCACGCACTTCTGCATCGAGAGCGTGGCGAGTATTACAATACTTGGGGCTCTCGAGGAGCTTCTTCTGGAGTGCCCCAGACTTCAAGTCTGCATCTATGCAGTCGGATTTCGGCTCAACACTCTGTCTGCTCCCTTGATGGAGGATCAGCGCGTCGTTATCCTGCAGCTGGACCTAGATAGCGACAACTACGTGCAGAACTGGAAAACGGGGGCGGCTGGGGGACGGGACTTTTGGGTTTTCGCAGAAGAGTTCCTGGCGAAGAAGAAGAGTGACCAAAGCATCAGTATGTCCTCTCTTTTCTCCCGTGGCGTGGCTCATACTTCTACCAGCGACCCAAGTCTGCGAGTGGGACTAGCATTTGCAATAACATTCTGTTTATGCATCGTACCGAACGAGTCGACGGACACTAGTCATTTTGTAATCGCCGCCAATCTACCAATCTAAAAATGTTGGTTGTACCGGTAAGCATAACCGCCCCCTAAAGTTTATGGTCCATCAACAGCAACGAAGAATGATATCAACACATACATTCGCCCTTCCTTCCGTCATCGTCTTCTTGACGAAGAATTCCACTAGAATTCCTCAGCCAAAATCCAGAAGTCACGCCCTCCGGCCGTGCCAATCTGCCCGTCCTCGAGATACTCGGCGTAGTCTATAACTACCATCCCGAAGCGCGGATCCACGATGTAAGTCTCCGGGGCCCGTTCTGTTATATCCCGGGGCCCAGGCCTGTTCATGAACATGACGAGGAGCCGTTGCAGCGTCGTGAAATTGCGCAGGATTTGAAGCCACAGGTCGCCCGTCGTGTAGGCAACAAGTGCGGCATTACGGTTGATACCCAGATGTGTGAGGCAAGGCAGGGCGGCAATGAGCGAGAGCACGATGCTGTCGGGGGAATATTCGTCCAAGAGAACCAAATGGGTAACATTGGTGAAACATTCAAGTTGTATCGGCACGTTCTTGTCGTCTTCGATCGCGACGAAGTGTTACAGTGGAATGGTCAAACATGGGCGCAAACCTGAAACTACACACGGATAAAACAGCGTGCAAAGTCTGCATCCTGAGTCAAATGCCTTCGCTGCTCCGCGTCGCAAGTCGGGTCCGTGTCTGGTGAGTCGCGAGCTTGCGGCAAACTTCACGGCCCCGTCGTAGCAACGACGTAGGATAAAACACTTGCTATACAACACCCTCGTTTTCAATGGGATGCCATACCCGAGTGTCCCCCGCGCACTGTTGCAAATCATGTCAATGAACCCGTCGATCTGCGATCGCAACGTCCGCAATGCCATCTTTTGGGATCTTCTTGAACTTGATGTATCGGATGCCATGACAGATTTTGCAGGGGGTTGCTCAGAGCTCTGCTGACATTTCGAACATAATCCGCTCCAGTTCGGGCAGTGGGAAGGCTCGCGCCCAACTCGCGCCGGAGAATTTTGAGGCAGGAGAAAACGTCGGACGACGCGAGCGCTCGTCATGACCAGATCAATATGATCTGTGGTCTTGGGTTCGAATCCTAAAAAACGCACTAGATTAGCACACCGCTGCCGCGCTGCGATTAACATTGGACCACACCCTTATGACCTCATTTATCGCAAAGTATTATGTGGTGTCAGAGGGAGGTCGGGCAGAACATAATCGCAGTCCGTGGTCCGTGGTTTTGCGTCGCAATACCTGACGGTAATAGGATTAATCCTTTCCGACACTTTGTGGAGAATAGGATTTTTTTTCTACGTCAAATTGTGTAATCCTAACTCGTCTTCTACCTGAGTAATCACGAGCATTGCAAAGCATGTTTGGAGTGAATCCGCATGAGAAAGTCAGAGACGGAGTCGGGTGATAGGATTGAATAAGACCGTATAGGATACGGCAGGGTGGGGTAGGATAGGAATCATAGGATAGGAGGGTTCCGACGTCTCTAGAAATGTGAAACCTAACCTAACCTAACCTATCCTATCCTATCCTATCTTTCAGTCGCCAGCATTTACGGACACTGTGATAGGATAGAATAGGATCGCTTCGGTGGGGTCGAAATCCTAACCAAATGCTTTCAGTCTTATCTTGTAGGCTTGTTTGACACGAGCATGTTGTAGGACTCTCGCCGATAGTGGTCAAGCACCAAATATTGCCATCGGCGTCGCTGGGCGTCCCAGATCACCCGACAGGAGAGGGCCACGGTCTTAGTACCTCGAGACGCTTCATTGTCCGCGGCGAGTTCAAGACGGGATAAGATCAAGAGATTTGCTGCACAGATGAATAAAAATGGTGAATGTATAAGAACCGCCTCCGTTTTGTCTTCGGGGTGGTAGCTCAATGAATTGCGGTGAAAGTGCGTTGAAAGATGGGATGTGCCCCGACGTCTCAGCTAAATTCTGTTCGGGATCATATACCGTCAACGTCGCCCAAAAAATTGGTTTTGCCACTCACGTCTTCCGAAAACACTTGTGGCGCAACTGAAAAGGACCCAACCTGACTCAATGAGATAGCTAAGACTAGTCGACTACGATGACTCGCCTTTTGTAGTTGAAATATCCTTCGGCACGGAATGAGTACTGCACGAGGTTGACGAAGAGATCGAAGTACAGAGAGGGGAAACGCAGAGAAAGGAATAAGTCGGTCAGCGGTGTCAAAATGGACTTCCACTTGACTTCCACCTCCCTCGACCTCCTCAAATCATGACCTCGATCGAGCCGTTCCCCGACCAAGAAAATCCCGAACTGTGGCCGAGGCCATTCGGGACCAAATCACGCACGTCTCTCTTTCTGAATCTCAATCAGACTCAGAACCTCTTGGGCCTTGGCAAAGCAAGAAACAAAGCGAGGTCACCGAGGTGGCAGGGGGAACAATAGGAGCGGATCAAAGCGGGCAGAGACTGATCGATGTGACGGCATTTACACAGACAAACAATGCTCCTTGTCCTCGACCACCACGCCCGCTTTCCTCGACAGCCCAACGCGGACTCGGAATTGCTCGGTTGAGTCTCGGTCGATGAGCCGACCCTTACCTTGATTTGTATACGTCTCCTAACTTGGCTGGTCTCCATGCACGCCAAATTTGATCGTGCCACTCGCACGGGTGGCAACGTTGGACATGCCCAGTCTCCACGCTATCACACCTTGGTATGCACCAGAAATCCCCAGAATAGCCTGAAACTTTCAACTCCCACAGATACGACACAAGAGTTTCCAAAAATCCCGCGAGTCTCTGACTCTGTGCCGACTTTTTGAATAGTATGTCAGCAATCCCTTGACATCCTGGCCAACAGGACTGATTCAAGGCCCCTTCGGCTTGTGGTAGGATGAGCATTTCGACCTGAAGAGATATTACTGTGTCCCTTTTGTTTCTATCCCATCCCATCCCACTGTCCAATTCTTTCCTTTCCTGTCCTGTGTCACCCAATCCTATCCTATCCTATTCCATTCTACCGTACTCTATCCTATGCTCATGTCCTATTCTGCTCCATTCTATCCCATCCCATCCTATCCTATTCAACCCTATCCGAGCTTACCCTAATCCTTTCGCGCAGAAACTCTTAAAATTTCCGAGCCAGGACTGACGATGAACGGTGAGTCGTTTCTATCCTAATTTCTGTTGTGGTTCTAATCCTTTCGTAGAGTATCAGTCTCGTTCTGCGTGTTATGGGATCTGGTGTAACGGTGAGTCCTATCGTACACTATCCTATCCTATCCCATCCCATCCTATCATCCCACTCTGTTTCCGACTTCGCATAAGTATGCACCTTGACTCGAAACATGCTTTACATTACTCGTAGATTACTTATATAGAACATGTCTTAGGATTACACAATTTGACGTAGAAATAAAATCCTATTGTCCACAAAGTGTCGGAACGGATAATCCGATCATCTGCGGTTGTCATGATCCACTCATTTTCACCTTTTTCACCCATCACCAACAACCCGGATCCGGGTTCTTGCCTTTACCCCTTCGGGGTTCTTGACCACCCCTTTACCCCTTTGAACCCGGATCACTGCCGCGCCAGACCCCTCCTCAATCCCTAACTCCTGGACTTCACCCCTGGTTCCTCCCTCCTTACCGTCACTCCTGACCCTGGCTCCTTACTGTTGTGGAGCGGTCCCTGTTTCACTCCTAGCTCCTAGTGCACTATATAAACCTAGACCTCAGTAGTAGATCTTTACACTATTCTAGTCTATTCTCCAGAGTTTAATCGACGCACTTGCCTATCTTCTTGTATCGCCCAGCCGCCTACGTCGCAGTAATCCTGCAACCAAGCTCTGTGCTGACAAAAGAATAGTGTCAACCAACCGACGACCCGACTGGACGATACGATGGCCACCCCTGGCCAAGGAGAATTCACCATGCCCGACCCGGGCGACTTCGCCAACGAGAATATAGACCAGCGCTCGGCGCTCCTGTACCAGCAAGCCCTGCTCGCGCATCAGGAGGCCGCGAGCCTCAAGCACGTCGTGGACGAGCTTCGAACCCAAGTGCAGCTGGCCTCCAGCGAACGGGCGGTGTCGAACACCCTCCTATTGGAGGCGCTACAAGCTCTTCGCGAGTCCCACTCTGCGAACCAAAGTCGCCAGGCAGGCGCACGAGGCGAAGGAGAGGTCAAGCTTAACACCAAGCAGCCTCGGGTTGCTGCTCCCCGTACGTTCGGGGGGGACCCCGAGCAGGTCGACCAGTTCCTGGCGGATTGCTGGCTCAACTTCCATGGGAACACCGCCTACACCTTGGACAGCACGAAGATCGCCTTCGCCCTCTCCTACATGAAGGACGGATCCGCCTCTCAGTGGGCCAACAACGTAGTGTTGGCTATGCAGACCGAGAACGCCACGGGATCCTACTCTACCTGGGAGGACTTCCGCAAGGCGGTCATCGAGGCGTTTAAAGGCGGTGCTCAGGTGGAGATCGCTCAAGCCAAGATGGAACGCCTCCGCCAGAGCAAGAGCACGGCGACGGAATATTTCACCGTGCTCGACTCTCTCAACAAGACCGCGGCCTACGAAGAAGTCACCCTTATCCGTCTACTGAAGACCGGGTTGAACGCCACCGTTATTCGAGCAGTTTACGGGCAGGCGGCCCTCCCAGCAGACTATAAAGGGTGGAAGGAATCCGCGATACGCCACGACGGGTTGCATCGCGCGTTCCAGGTCATGGACGGGAGTTTGCGAGACGGCACGCATGCCGTCGCTCCCCCGAAGCTCCACCAGGCCAATACTGGCGGATACGTTAGGCCCCAGCAGAAGACTGGCTGGAAGACGTCGGAGCACCACGCGAAGGGATCGAACAGCGGCGGGAATGCGCCCGCCGGCTCCTCGAACCAGCAGGGCAACAACCCGGTGACCCATTTTGGCAGCAACCCGGCCAACCCCGGTACCAGCGGTAACGCCCCGGTGCCTATGGACATCGACCGGGCTGTTGGCAAAGGAAACGCCAACACCGCTCGCCCCACGTGCTATTCGTGCGGGCAGGAAGGACACCTCGCTCGGAACTGCCCCAAGCGGATGATGCAGGACCCGCAGTTCCGAGCCATGTACTCGCTAAAGGACGAGCAGGATTTTTCCGACGGTCAGGAGTAAAGACTGCGCACTCCCGACCTATACCCGCCTCACATGTACCGGTTGCATCCCCAAATTCATTTGAACTTTTGACCCCGGAAACTAGTGAGGCGGACGAAGCAGAAGGAACTATCACGCCTAGCGAGCGAAGCGAGAGGAGTACAGGGGCCACTTCCCCTGGTCGCTCCCGGAAAAGGAAAACCAAGAAAGAACGGACGGAGAAAGCGGAATGGCGCAGACTCCCCGTTGGAAGCGCCGAAAGGCTGCTGACGAAGATGAGCGAGCAACCCCGGAATGCTTGCCAACATCTGAAGAACTGGACCAACGTCCACCGCAGAGAAGAAGTGACCCCGGACTTGGTTGCCGGGTTATTGGCGACCTACAGGCCGGAAGCCTTGGAAGCGCTCGAGAACTTGCGAGAACCACCCGCGTTCATTCGCGCCGTGAACGGGAACTCCCTACTCCTCCCCGTCACCATCGAAGGGTTGAACAACCTGAAAGGATATACTCTCACCGGGCTCGTCGACTGTGGGGCCACCGGAGTCTTCATCAACGAGAAATTCGTCGACAACGAAGGGATAGAAACGGAACCCCTACCCCTGCCAGTTCCCGTCTACAATGCAGACGGCACACTGAATCGAGCCGGGATGATAACCCGGGTAGCCCGAATGCGGCTCACAGTAAAGGACCACTCAGAAGTATTCGCGTTCGCGGTTACGAACACGGGTAAGAGCGATGTAATCATCGGCTATAACTGGTTGAAGAAACACAACCCGGAGGTGGACTGGGAGAAGGGAGAGCTCACGTTCTCCCGCTGCCCTCCCTCCTGCAAACGAGAACGTCTCCAAGAACAATGGGACGAGGAGGACAACGAAGATATCCAAGAAGGAGACCGGGTTTTTATAACCCGGATTTATGCCGACGAGGTCAACCCTCGCCGGGATGCCGCCCACCTGCGAGCGATGGGCAGCGTTGCCACCAAATTGGCCGCTGCAGCACAAGAGAAGAAACAGGAACAAAGCCTGGAAGACCATGTACCCGAACACTACCTGGCGGACTATCGCAGCGTGTTCGAAAAGGACCAGTTCGACAAGCTACCGGAGCGTAAAAAATGGGATCACGCTATCGAACTGAAACCCGGCGCAGAACCCGTGAAGGGGCGGAATATTCCGCTCAACCCGGCGGAACAGCGGGAGTTGGACGCCTTCATCAAGGAGCATCTCGAGACGGGGAGAATACGCCCGTCCAAATCGCCATGGGCTTCGCCATTTTTCTTTGTGAAAAAGAAAGACGGGAAGCTACGACCCGTTCAAGATTACCGGAAGTTGAACGACTTGACCATCAAGAATCGATACCCGATACCGCTTATCTCGGAGATCATGCATATGCTCCGTAAGGCAACCTGGTTCACTAAACTGGACGTTCGATGGGGATACAATAACATCCGGATCAAAGAAGGCGACGAGGAAAAGGCCGCGTTCATGACCAACCGGGGGTTGTGGGAACCCCTTGTCATGTTCTTCGGGTTGACCAATTCCCCGGCCACCTTCCAATCCATGATGAACGAGATATTCGAACGTCAAATCGCTGAAGGACGAGTGATTGTTTACCTGGACGACATCCTCATCTACTCGGACAATCTGGACGACCACCGGGCAACTGTGAAGGAAGTTCTGCAAATCCTCAAAGACAACGATCTCTTCCTGAAGCACGAGAAGTGCGAATTCGAACAACGAGAGGTGGAGTACCTCGGTGTTATCATCGGGGATGGGAAGATTCGGATGGACCCCATTAAAGTCGCGGGAGTGCGCGAATGGGCAACACCCCGGAATGTGAAAGACGTCCAGAGTTTCCTCGGATTCTTGAACTTCTACCGCCGGTTTATCCAAGACTTTGGAGGGCTGGCGAAGCCGTTAACCCGGCTCACGCGAAAGGATCGCCGTTGGCATTGGGGCCAAGAAGAACATGAGGCATTCAGGCGGCTTATTGACGCCGTAACCTCGGAACCAGTCCTCCATTTCCCGACGGACGACGGAGAATGGAGGGTGGAAGCGGACTCCTCGGATTTTGCGACCGGCGCATGCCTCACGCAATGCCAGGACGGGGTATGGGTGCCCATCGCCTTCCTCTCCAAGGGACTCAGTGACACGGAGCGCAATTACGACATCCACGACAAGGAAATGCTGGCCGTGATGCGGGCGTTATACGAGTGGCGCCACTTTCTACAAGGAAGTCTGAAGCAATTCGAGATTTGGACGGATCACAAGAACCTCGAATATTTTACGACAACGAAAAAGCTCAACCGACGACAAGCGAGGTGGTCGCTAGAGCTTAGCGAATACGATTTTGTGCTAGTGCACAAACCCGGGAAACAGCACACCAAGACGGACGCACTGTCTAGGCGTGGGGGACACGAACGAGGAGAGTTGGATAACTCCAACATTACCCTCTTGCCAGAAGGGCGGTTTGCGAAACCGGGTTCTCGACAACCCGGCGCGGAATTCTTGCGGGCGATGCCCGCGGTCCTAGACGACACCCCGGGGGACCAGTTTATGAAGGACATCAAGGACGCCAAAGACAAGTGGGAGGACCTGGTAGTGGAGGCGGTACGGGAAGGCGATAACGGGTGGGCAGAAGTGGACGGATACGCAACCAAGGACGGGCTGGTCTACGTACCGGCCGACGAACTACTGCGACACCGGGTTACTCGCGCTCACCACGACGACTACCTTTCTGGACACCCCGGGCGGTATCGCACGGCCGAGCTAATAACCCGGAACTACTACTGGCCAAGCGTGGTGAAAGACACGAAGAAATATGTGGCTGCTTGCCCCACCTGCCAACGGACGAAGATTTTCCCTGCCAAACCCCGTGGAGCGCTACACCCTAACGCGGTCCCGGAGCGCCCTTGGCAGAACATTTCTATCGACCTGATCGTCAAACTGCCAGAGAGCAATGGCTATGACTCCATTGCGGTGATCGTGGACCGGCTTAGCAAGGCTATCCGGGTTATCCCCTGTACCGAACACATCAGCGGCGAAGGGATCGCTCGGCTCTATCGCGATCACGTCTGGAAGGACTATGGGATTCCCGAGGTGGTTATCAGCGACCGGGGGCAGATATTCGTGGGCCACTTCATGCGGGACTTGCTTAAACTCTTGGGCGTCAAGTCAAACGCCTCGACGGCTTATCACCCTCAGACGGACGGGCAGACGGAACGGGTAAACCAGGAGGTCGAACAATACTTGCGGGTTTTCACCAATTTCCTACAAGACGATTGGGCGGATTGGCTGTCGATGGCTGAGTTCAGCTACAACGACAAGGTTCACACGACGACGGGCTTTAGCCCGTTCTACACTATGCTGGGCTTCCACCCGCGGAAGGGGACAGAACCCCGGCTGGCGGTGCCGACGGAGGCGGCCGAAGACTTCGCGAAGCGAATGCACTCTGTACGAGAAGAAGCAGCTGCGGCTATGCGAGCCGCACAAGACACCATGAAGCGGTTCTACGATAAGAAACGCGACGCAGACCCGGGTTATGAACCCGGGGACAAGGTGTATCTGTCGGGAAAGAACCTGAAGACGCATCGACCCATGAAGAAACTGGACGATAAACGCCACGGGCCGTTCACGATCGTGCGGAAAGTGGGGGCCATCTCTTACGAGCTGGACCTACCAGCCAGTTGGAAGGTGCATCCCGTTTTCAACACGGTATTCTTGCGGCCGTGGGTGGAACCCGTCGCGGAACATCAGCGGGCCAGTAAACCGCCGCCGCCCGACGTGGTCGACGGAGTAAACCTGTACGAGGTGGCCGAAGTCCTCCGGATTCGACCAAGGAACAAGAAACTGCAGTACTACATCCGATGGGAGGGTTACCCAAAGGAGGAATGCACGTGGGAGCCACGAAGGAATCTCATCGGTGCAGAAGAAGCCCTGGAGGAGTTCTACGAGAAGAACCCGCGGGCGCCACGGGAGGTACAAACTCCTAAAGGCCGTTGGAAGATCCAGAAACGTTGACGACCGATGCTTCGGGGACGAAGCATTCTTAAAGGGGGGGTAATGTCATGATCCACTCATTTTCACCTTTTTCACCCATCACCAACAACCCGGATCCGGGTTCTTGCCTTTACCCCTTCGGGGTTCTTGACCACCCCTTTACCCCTTTGAACCCGGATCACTGCCGCGCCAGACCCCTCCTCAATCCCTAACTCCTGGACTTCACCCCTGGTTCCTCCCTCCTTACCGTCACTCCTGACCCTGGCTCCTTACTGTTGTGGAGCGGTCCCTGTTTCACTCCTAGCTCCTAGTGCACTATATAAACCTAGACCTCAGTAGTAGATCTTTACACTATTCTAGTCTATTCTCCAGAGTTTAATCGACGCACTTGCCTATCTTCTTGTATCGCCCAGCCGCCTACGTCGCAGTAATCCTGCAACCAAGCTCTGTGCTGACAGCGGTCGTCGGGTTTTGGCACGATTCGTGGTTCAACATCGAGGTTTTGGATTTGTTTGAGGTCTCTGAACGAGCTTTTTAAGCACTTTCCTACTGAGTCCTTTGAGTTTCACGGTGCATTCAAACATGGCCGGTGGTTGAATTGGACTAGAGGCAGCGCGGTGAAAGGTGGTCGACGACATGCCGACCATTGGCCGAATGATGATCGATCATTCCTGATCATGGCATCGGCCCGAGTGTTGTGGAAATTGCACAACACTCTGCAGTAATAGTTCTTCCGCAAAGGGCGTTTTATTTGATATCATACAGTACTAGGTGCATACTAGGGTATAGCTTTTGTTCTCATCCTAGTAGCTGATTCACTTGAATTCAAGTTAAATATGTGGGAGTGTTGGAAGCCTCAGAATCGGCCCCGATATCCTGGTGTGAACTTAAGTAATCCAGTAAGTCAGACACAATTACAGCCATGTCGATTCGCCTCGCCACTTCAATTGATTAAGCCCTGCATAAACATTAGAGCTCTAGAATTGTGTTGGCTCGGGTTGATTTAGAGAGCCGAGCCCTCGGCTGATTTCGGCTAGCGATTAGTTCCAAGGAATCCTCGGCTAACCTGAACCATAAACCACGGAACACGATCAACCACGTTCTGCGTTCGCAACCCACCAACCGCATAATATAATCACTGTAGGCCCGCTAGCGCGGCAAAGCCCACTATCCCAGAGGACGGGTTGCTGTCAATGTCATCTTTTGACCAACCATAAATTGTGATACTGAGTACTGACAATATCAATAGGGGCAGTCAGAGTAGACGATTCAGCGGCGATTCTGGGCAACGATTCTGTGCCGATTCTGGATTTACCAAATCGTGGGAGAATCGCCAGAATCGTGAATCGAGCAGAATCGAGCAGAATCGTCGAATCGACTCCGGAGCCGATTAAGAAACGATTCGCGATTATGGTTGACTTCAATTCTGGTTTGGCCAAGGTTTGGCACTACACTTTATTGTGACTCTGCTTAATCACTCTTTATTTTTCCGTCTCCCGCCAAGCCGCCGCTCCCGCTTTTGTCAGGGGAACCCCCCTTTCGCACGCCCCCTCCGGTCGTTGGCCCCGCCCTTCCGGTCGCCGGTCGTCCCGGTCGACCGGAACCCTCCGGTCAACCGGAACGTGCCGATGCCGGCTGGCATTCGGCATGCGATCATGCGCGTGACCTCGGCATCCGTTCCCGATCACTCCGGTCCCGTGCACCTGTCCAGTAGACTATTATACTCACGGCCTAGCGTGGGAATCCTCAGAGTTTCTTCTCTTCGGATTCCCCTCGCTAGGTGCGTTACTCAATGTCTGTAGCTACTGTTTATTCACCTTCGGATTCCCCTCGCTAGGACTCTTGAGTATTCTTGGGCCTTGAGGTTGCCCTTACAGCAGAAGAAACTCTCTACGGGATTAACCGGCCAAGATTGCGAAGTTTGGACTTGAAGGCTCGGACGAGTACGTCAGTACCCCCTGCCTCTCCCACTTCAAATCTTGCCCCCTCCTCCCCTGTCCCTGCTCTCGACGCCGACATGTCCGACGCTGCCGCTGCACAAGCCGAAGCCCGGATGTCCGCTATCGAGGGTACACTCGAGCGCCTCACCAGGTTGATTGAAAATTCCACCACCCAACGCGCTGTTTCGCCTGCCCCGTCCCTTGCCGCTTCGGCTCCGGACCCGGGTCCACGGCTTTTCGAAAACGTCACCCCCGGAACGAAAACGGTCCTCCGACCGAACCCCCGTTCGTCTTCGACGGCGACCGGACCAAGGGCCGGGCGTTCCTGCACGCTGTCCGGTCCTACGCCCGGCTCGTACGGAAGCGTTCACTGAGGCCGGAGAGCCCTCGGAAGAGAAGTCGTCAGGTACGCCATGTCCTTTATGGCCACCGACACGGCACAGCGCTGGGCCGAGCCGCAGCGCTACGCCGCCAAGAGCCCCTTCCCGTTTCCGACCTGGGACTTGTTCCTGGTCGAGTTCCGGCGAGCGCTTCGTCCAGGAGAACGAGCAGGACCACGCCCTGATCAAGCTCGAGTCCCGCGCCTACCACATGGGCAACCGGGACGTCTTCCGGTACACCGACGACTTCGAAGACCTCGTCGACACTCGCCGGCTTCAGCGACCCCATCGTCAAGGTCACGAAGTACCGCACCGGACTCGACCCGGCGATTAACCTCGCCATAAAACCGGGTCGAGCGACCCTCCCCCGCTC